>PVLC010001939.1:7221-127483 GCA_004027655.1 Graphiurus murinus
TGGATGCTAGGGAGAAGATGGGGCATAGGAGGGTCTCTAGAGGAAAAAGAGAGATCCTCGATAAGCAAAGAAATTGATTTAATTGTAGTGGATTCATGGGGCAGAGGGACACCCTAAAGCACATGATGTACCTACACAATCATATCAAGGTCACTCACTGAAGTGAACCTTAGGGGGAGGGAGGGGGAGGGAATGGGGACGGAATTGGCGAAGGGGTCAAATGAGAATTGTGTGCAAATATGTTGTTAACAATTTGTACTTAACAAAGATGTATGCTATATTGTACGAGTTACTACAATAAAAAATAAAAAAACCCAAGATTTGTCAGTAATATAGAGATATTAATAATTATCAGTAAATTTCCTGAGTATGTGGACTACTAATATATATATATATATATATATATATATATATATATATATATATATGTAATTTTTATTGAATTAAGTCATTCCTGAATAAAATCAGATACAGGTTTATTACATTTGAAATGATAAAACTTCCACTTGAATGATTCCAGTGAATGGTACTCACCAAGTGCTGTATGCATAATGTTCCTATCACTCTAAACTATATTATGATGTGAGAGTACAATGCACTAATAATATATAATTGAACAGAGGGACACAGAGTAAATCTAATGTTTCCCTCACAAACAATTATTTAAGAATTTCTTAAATTCAAGTATACAATATCTTAATTGTATCATTATTATTCAACACATTTGGTACTCTGATGAAAGCAAATTTGAATAGTTTGGGATGGACTAATTAGTTTGGGATGGACACTCAATAAATTTCAATACCAGACCTTTCCTTCCTAAAACAATGCCTGGCTATGTTCTACTCCTAAGAAAATGTACTTATATTTGAGATGTATGCACAGGAAGATAAATTCTAGAATATTTCTTCTTGGCATGAAATCTAGAGGATTTTCTAAGTACATTATCTGTACAATGATTTCTACTGGTTTCTGCTGCTCCAACTTACCAGTAGGTGTAGCTCTTTCCACCATTGGACATCTGCCTCATTTGCTTCATTCTGTTTCTCCATTATTTTCCCACTTATTTGTGTCTCTGAACATCTTCAGCTCTTCCAGACTTTATTAGTGGAAAGCTGAACATTTGAGCCTTGTTTCTGTCATCTCAGTCATCATATGAAATCTTAGCTAAGATGTCAGGTGTCAGAGTACCAGTTTAAAGTAACAGGTGAAAAATAAAAGCAAAAAATTAAGTCTTTATTGACTTGTGATAATATAAATAAGAAACTAAAATCAGAGAAAAGATTGACTCCTGATATTACATTGTCCCTCATGGTATAGCATCCTGAAAACTACTCCAAAATATGTGATTTGAACAACAGAAATTTTTTCTCACAGTTCTGGAGAATGGAAATCTGTGATCAAGATTGAGATAGAGTTTGTTTTAAGACTCCTATCCCTTGATGATAAATGGCTCATCCTCCTGTGCTAATACTTTATTACTCAGGTGTCATAAAAATGTAATCTATATAACTAAATGAGATGGGGGCATATTTTGACTTCTTTGTGTTTTGTATTTAATCTTGTTTTATTGGTATTGCTTCCTATACCAGTCTCTGTTTGTGAGACCATATCCATTCAAAAAACAATTAAAGTTATATTGTTGTTGTTTCTATTCGTTTATTCATTTATATGTATTTTCTGAACAATATTGGACATATAGATATATACCATAACTAGAAATTTGAGAATTTCTATTAGACTCAGAATATATCAGCAATAATGACTTCATTAAATCATATTTTTCTCTTTTTAAATTAGAGTGAAACTTGGAATTTATACCAGAATATACAACTGTAGGTTTTAAATTCATATTTAACAATATTTCTTAGAGTTACTTTGGTGGTAATATTTATCCCACCCAAATTCACAAAGCTGAGATTCAGTATGGATAGTGAATCAATTTCTTAAGCAAAGCATCACCTAATAATAAATTGCAGAAAAGTAGCACAACTCTTTATAAAAATATCATTTATTTATTTATTTATTTATTTATTTATTTATTTATTTATTTATTTATTTTTGTGGTACTGGGGATTGAAATCAGAGGCATTCTACCTCTGAGCTATACCCCCAGCCCTATTTTTTATTCTTTATTTTGAAACCGAGTCTCACTAAGTTGCGGAGTGTCTCACTAGGTAGCTGGGGTTGGCCCCGAACCCGGATCCTCTGGTCTCAGCCTCCCGAATGCTGGGATAAAATATCATCTTTAAAAATATTCCTCTATATACCTTGGCATAGAGACAATCACCTCTATAGATATTTATGGATGCTAAGACATAAGCTGCTTAACGCTTCTGTAAAAAATAGGATGAAAACTTTGTGTCTCCTTTCCTATAAAAATCTGAGGAATATTTCTTTTTTGTCTTCAAAATGATTAGGATGCTTTGACAAGAAGGGAAGGAATAATACTGAATTATTAAAAATTAAATATATGTTATGATGCCAGGAGAGAAGAACTGATATTTGCAAAATTGTTTTAGTCATTGAATACCAGTGTTTCTCAGTAAAATTTTATCTGAATAATTTAACAAGTCTTCTTGGAGAAATTTTAAATAATTTGAAGAGACTAGATTTGATCTAATATTGCATCAAGACTGTAGACCAAACTATCAGACCGATGCATGTGTATCTATGTTTATAGCTGCACAATTCACAATATCCAAACTATGGAAGGAGCCAAGATGTCCATCAACAGATGAATGGATTACAAAAATATGGGATATGTACACAATGGAATTTTACTCAGCCATAAAGAAGAACAGAATCATGTTATTTTCAGGGAAATATATGCAACTGGAAAACATGTTGTGAGATTAGCCAGTCACAAAGAGTAAAGAAACATATGTTCTCCCTAATATGTGGATGCTAGGGAGAAGTTGGGGCATAGGAGGGTCTCCAGATAAAAAAGGGAGACCCTTGATAAGCAAAGAAGTTGATTTAATTGAAGGGGATTGATGGGGCCGGGAGACAACCTAAGGCACATGATGTACTTACACAATTATATCAAGGTCACTCACAGAACTGAACCTGAGAGTGAGGGAGGGCGAGGGAAGGGGTCAAATGAGAAATGTGTGCAAATATGTCGTTAACAATTTGTACCTAACAAAGATGTATGCTTACAATGCACGAATTACTACAATAAAAAAGACTGTAGACTAGATGATATATAAATAATACAAATTATGTGTTTATAATTTATAATGATAGAAAACTTCTTAATAGATTTCAGCAAATACTCATAATTATTCTGGGAAATATTCCAATATATTGACTTTTTTCAGCATTTTTTGAATTCCAGAAATGCTTTTTAAGATTGTTGGCTTGTTGGTTGTTGACTAATAGAAATGTGTAAAAACATTGCATTTTTATGATATTGAATCATAGCATTAGAAGGAACTAAAATATCATATTTTCTTTTTCCTTGATTCTAAATATCAAATAGAACATGAAACAGTAATTTTTAGAAATAGAAGCTTCAGGGAAAGTAGTTTAGGGGAAATTACCAACATGCTATTTTTATTTTTAATAGACACATACATTATTAATAATTTTATTTTATCCATGGACAGTTATTCAATCGCATACAAATTCTTTCTCTTCTTTAAAGATAATCCAGTGTAAAGATAGTACATTGACAGTGGTCAAATTTGTTTGTAGGGAAATGGGGTAGTTTTCAATGCAGATATAATTGAATGTGTGAAGGACAGTATCTTTCCATGGATATTGGATACATACTTTGGTAATATTTCATATACTTTTCCAGATATTCACAATTTATATTTTGATAATCTTGTTTTGTCCATCTTATATAATTTTAGCCTTTTAGACTGATATAATGTTCTCATCAGACTGCTCCTCAACTCAGGGCTAACCCTTCAGTTTTATGGCAATTTACTCTCATGTTCATATATTCTTATTACGTTATTGAATCTAGCTCATAGCATTCAGTAGTTTCTCCATCTACTCAAACCACATCCTTTTACTAGCCATTTCTCTTCACTAGTATTGCCAGTAATTTATCAGGATTCTCATCTCCTTTAAAACATATCTATTAGCATAATTGTCATTGCTAGTTCATTATTCCCTTGATTACTCAATAATTTATATCACAGCCATCACAATAAGTCCAATACATGTTACTACAAATTAGGAGAATTTTTGTTCACATAGAAAAAGGTGCATGGTTCCTCCTTTTCTGCATGGCAGTTTATTATTTCTTGTCATTTTTAAAAAGTCCATCTTATACCTGAGTTATTTTAACTTTTTATTTGAGACTGAAAAGATACAAAATCAAAATACAAAATTCAATTCTGTTTCCATATTTTCATGATTAACTTTCCAGAAAAGAAATCAAGAAAACAATTCCATTAATTCAACTAATAAAACAACACCAAAAACAACATATTCTGAAGAATAAACTTAACCAAGAATGTCAAAGACATACAGAGTGAAAGCCACAAAATATTGAATAAAGGTATTAAGAAGCACACAAATAGAAACATCTTGTGCTACTGAATGAAAGCCTTAATATTATGAAAATGCCTATACCCAAAGAAATCCATAGATTCAATGCAGCCCTTATGAAACCCCATTTTTAGAGAAATAGTAAAAAATACTAAAATCCATATAGAATCACAAAAGATCATGAAGAGCAAATCAATCTTGAAAAAGTACAAATATAGACAATCATATTTTATGATTTCAGATTATTACACAACTATTTTAAAGTATGGTACAGGTATAAGAATGAACATATAAACCAATGAAATAGAATACATAACTCAGACACAAACCCTTGTGCATGTAGTTGACTTAACTTCAACAAGATTACCAATAACATTTAAAGAGAGAGAACAAAGAGATGATTTGCTGCTAGATAACTAGGAACGTTTAAGTCTTTACCCTATTAATTTTAGTAATAAGACTAAACATTTTATTAATGTTATTATGGGTTCCATTCACTGTAGTGCGTTATATCAATTTTACATGCAATTAATGTAGGTTGTTCCCAAATAAAGACTTCAAAAAATGACTAGAGGTAGAGATACAATTAATGTTTATATTATAAGGTTCAATTCAATATGTCACATTTACATAACTATACAGTAAAATCTTTAGACACCATAAATATAGTATGTGTGGAGTAAAAGCAGATGATTCTACTTCTTGAATAGTATATCCATAAGGAATTTTAGATTGAAGCAATGGAAACTACTTCTGGTAAATCTAAGAAGATATAATTTGAAGATAATTTGAAAGCTCAAATGCTTTCTAGGAAAAAAGGAGAACCAACATCATCTTTGAAGTAAAAAATGTCCTAAATAATGTATTGTCTATAAGATAACATGGCTCTTGCTACTGGTCATAGGCATCTCGACTTGCTAGTCATCAACACAGCTTAATTATAATTCTAAAATTGCTATCATTTCAGGCTCTAGATATTGCATGTGTCCGTTGCCACTGTACCATCATTTTCTTAATGGGTTCTGCATTGCCATGCTTCTTCTAGCCTATTGTTTCTGATTCAAATTCTGAGACAATGTATATAATTTTTCAATTAATCAGAGGTTATCTCTTCCATTTCTAAGCAAAAAAGTCTTAGCCAATTCATGTGAATTTAATTATAACTTTAGATATTCACACTGTACACATGTATCAAAAGATAATGTTATATAACTCAAACATACAAATTCATTTGTAAACTAAAAATTTTAAAAAATCATTTTTCATATGTCTTAAAAATGGAAGTATCCAGAGCTTGTCAATACTATTGAGCATCCTATCATAACATATAGTTAGTTATAAGTATCAGATAACTTCATGGGGAGATTGCTTTTCCTAGCAATCATAAATATATTGTGGTACACTAGAATTTTTTTTCTTCTACATAGAATTAGCCTATGCAAGACTAATGCAAAATATGCACTTTTGTGGGCTTATTTCAAGTTGTTTCATGTAAAGGTGGAAACATTTAATATAAAATTATGATGCTGAGCAAGGCATAGTGGCACACACTTGTAATTCCAGTACTTGGGAGGCTGAGATAGGTGGATCACAGGTTCAAGGACAGACTCAGCAAGTAGTGAGAATCTCATCAATCTACTGAGACCCTATTTCCAAATAAAAAATAAAATCAGGCCGAGGGTGTGTCTTTAAGATAGAATGCCTCTGGGCCCAATCCCCAGTATCACAAAAAAATAAAAAAATAAAATTATGATGGGATAAGGAGAAAATTTAAAGTACTAGCTAACTTGAACTCCCCCCTAAAACTCTCAAGGGAAAAACATAATGATTCAAGCTTTCTCAAGAAGAGATTTTCATATAAATACTTTCTTTATTCCACCTCTGACTTTTCTACATTCTGTCCTTTCAGACAGAAACAATATGTTCAGCATTGCGAAAATTCTCCCCCTTTTTAAAAAAGAGACTTCATTTCTGGATCCTTACCAACTCTCACAGTTTGGAATTTGAATAGTAAGCTCATAAGAGTCAGCTGATTTTAGCTGGGTGGGCAATAGTATGACTTTTTTCAAGTATTCTTCAATAATAATTTGATTTTCAGTGTTCAAGGGGTATAAACTCTTACGATTTCATTATTTGGCTTATTAAATGTGCATGTCTCTGAAGGTAAAACATTATTTTATCTTTTCATCAGAAACAGCACAGTTCAAATCCATGTTAAAGAAAATAATTCTATAAACAAGACTTTGGTTCTGTTATGAGGGAAATTTCTGTTTCTTAAAGAGCTAAAAAATATCTTCTTTGCTTGAAGTAATAAAAAGCATCATGTAAGTTTTCCCATTATCCCAGGGAATGTTATGGATCACAATTCAATGTTTTCCACTTAAGTCTTCTGAACACTAGAAAATATAAGAATGGTTAAATGAGAAATGTGTGCATGTATGCCTTTACCTTTACCAGCTTGTACCTAACAAAGATGCATGATTACAATGCACCAATTAAAAATAAATAAATAAATTTAGGAAAAGAAAATAGAAGAATTGCAGGTAGATTTCTTACAATTGTTCTCACTACATGTAATGCTTAAAAATCAAATATGTATCAATAACAGTTAATAATTAGTAAATCAATGTGTTATCTCCTGTTTTATAGGAAAATTCAAAGACTTTCAATTATTTCTAAAGATTTCTGGGGCTAGAAAGTTCCCAAACACAGAACCCAGTTTGAAACTTTCCTTTTAAAAATGATAATAGTGAGGCTGTAATAAAGAAGTGGCTTAATAATTGACAAAGCCAGAAATTTTGTTTACAGTTTAAAAATACATGCTAAAGTGTAATTCCTGAATTTAATATCAGAAACCAAGTTTAATCAAATCATATTACAACCTCTGTTGGTCAACTATGAGATTATTCTTAAATAAACATTTTTAAAGTGGAAATGAAAGAATGGTCCTAAGACACTGTCATAAATTAGGTCATTTTTCAGACCTAAGCACATATTTTCTATACTCTAAATATAAAGATACTAGATAAGATTTAAGATGGAAATTAAGAAATTTTAAGACATACTGATTCAATATAAAATGCATTTTTACTTATCATAGACAAATCTCAAATTTTTAGAAAGAAGTAAAAATTTCTTTCTTACATTTTATGTTATACTACAGATATATTTAATGTTTTAAATCTATTCTTCCAGGAAATGAAAATAAAAAGGTCATAGATTATAGGATTATAATATATTTTAAGTGCTCAGTTGATGCTGATAATGACTGTGATGAATCTAAAATATGTTAAAAGCATCCATATCATTTGTTTTTGGAATGTGTTGGTACAGTTTTGATTCATGATAAAGGAATGAATATAAAAGAGACCATATGTTCATATGTTGGGAAAGTAGCCTCCAAAGAATGTTATTATTTGTTGAAAAACACCTAAGTTTCTTTTCTTTACATTCCAAATTAGTAGAGTTTATATCCATAGACTTATAATAAATTATAAACTCTACTAATTTAGAAGCGGTAATTTAATGTGGTAATTTTCTTAATACTTTTGTTATGGTTAAATATTGTTTTATTTTATAAGTCAGGCTCAATTGAGTATAACAAAGAAAGTGAAATATTTTTCCAAGGAGTAAGACATATCCATTCAAATTTTAAAATGAGCACTAAAGCATACTTAAAATAAGCATATTCATGAATTTCGAAAAAGGTTAAACTCATGCATAGTTAGTATGAAGAAAAATAACTTTAATATACTGCTTTATGAATAAATATCTTGGCTAAAATTAGTAATTGATCCTCTTTCTCTCTCTTTTCCACACACAAATACTCTCTATCCCTCTCTTTCCTTTTCTGTCTTCTTTTTCTTTCCTAAAATGTACTTCAAGCTTGAAGTCCATAGAGAACTTTAACATTTTCTACAGTGTATGTAAGCTTGAAATAACATTCAAAACCTACAAGTATATAAACAGAAAAATAGACAAATATTTGCAATATGTAAATAAAGTTGGAAGAAAGTTCAGAATTTAGCATGATAGAAATAGGACAAAAGAATAAAAAAAAGGAGTGTGTTGGCAAGGGTTACTTTCTGAAAATGAAATGATGTATTATAATTATTTCTGACACATCTTTCCAACATAGTAATGCATGTTCAAAAAGGCAACATAACCAAGTATGGTGATGCATAACTTTAATCCCAATACTTGGGGAAGCTGAGACATGAGGATTGCAGTTTTCAGAATTGCCTATGCAAATTAGTAAGATCCTGTTTTCAATTAAAAATATAAATCATGAATATGAGTGGAGCTCAGAGGTAGACTGCCCTTGGGTTCAATCCCCAGTACCACACAAAAAAGGTAACATAGTTCAATTTCCACGAAGGATGTATAAAGCATATATAAAGTCTTTCCGTGTAGGAATTATAAAGCAGAAGCATTGCTACCACAGTAAAAATGAAAACAATCTCAGAAAATCTTTAAAAAAACATTTATTTTTGAACTTATGAAAGTCTTTAGCTCAAAAGTCAAGGGGATAAAGCAGTCTGAATTCCAGAGGCATATGCCCTTCTAAATAGATGTGGATTACACAAACTGCATTGTGTGAAACAGCACAGTTCTGGTCAAGGTGTGGGGATAGAGGCTGGAGATGGATGAGAGATATGACTACCAAGTAGCAGTGCGAGAGAGCTTTCTGGGGTGATACAAATATTCTGTACCCTTACTGTGATAAATAAGCATTTTTCAAAAATCAAGTACTAGCTAGGCATGGTGGCACAGAGCTCGGCATGGTGGCACAGACCTGTAATCCCAGTGCTTGGAAGTCTGAGACAGGAGGATCACAGGTTCGAGGACAGCCTTAGCAAGTAGTGAGACTTTCCAACCTGGCAAGACCCTGTTTCAAAATAAAAATAAAATAGGGAAGGGGGCATAGCACCCTAGCACCAAGGCAGAACACCTCTTGGTTCGATCCCCAGGAAAACACACACACACACACACACACACACACACACACACACACACACACACCATGAACTATACACCTAAAAAGAGCAAGTTTAAGTTCATTCCAAGTAATAAAAACAGACATTGTGAAAAAATTCATTCCATAAGTATATGTAAACCAGGAACTATTTGAGACTCTTGAAAAAAAAATAGTGAATAAAATAAAGTCCATTTTCTTATTTCAAGAAATACTTAAATTAACAATAAAGGGTTTAATGTTTGAACATGTGATCTTTTTAGCAAGATGGTTTCACCAAACCACTCTATCAATCTCAAACCAAAACGCAGTCACTTACGTCTAACATCCACCCATTTCTAAATCATGTAGTTATCTTCTTTTTCCCATCAAAAGAGGAAATAACTTTTTATTTTTGTGTGAAAATGACAATATCTGGTCTGTATACAGAACTTACCATGTATCCGCAACAAACACCCTATTTTTTATATGTTAGAGGTATTGTCTCCTTTAATCTTTACAACAGCATTATGGTTTTTTATTATCATTATATTTATTTTATGGATGTTGGTAGTCATTCCTATTAGCCTCAGCCAGTATCAATTTGAGAACATTGAGAATCAATGCAATGAAACTTAAAAACTAATATTCCAAGGCACATTAAAAAGTAGCTTTGATTTCAGAGAAGGATAAGATATTAAGCCCCACAGAATCTATTAACTGAATTAAAGATTAATGCCTAAAACATAGCCTGCAGGAATGAGGGGTAATGTGGCTAGGCAGAAAAAAAATTGGACTTTGGATAACATAAATTTTTATTTCTGGTTGTTATGTCTTATGCCTATGGCTATTATATATATTAGTAAAAAGTCTAAAACAGCAATTAATAGAAATTTATTCCATTTTCCTGTAAAAATATTAGTATAGAATATTCATCACTAAAATATCACTTTTGTTCTCACCACTGCAAGCCACAGTGCTTTTCATAATAGGAAAGTAGCATTTAAGTGAATTACTCAACGTTGATTTTAAAAACACAACTGATTAAAAAACAAATTAAAAAATATGCCTGTGTGAGAAAAAAAAAAGGTCTCTGGTCTAAGTGAAATTAAAAATATGTTCTAGTTTATTTTTCCTCTGGACCACATAGAATATATGGAATCAAAAAAATGTCAGCTCTATCAGGGCATGATAAAGCACACCTGTATTCCCAGTAGTTGTGAGGTTTAGAAAGGATTGTCACAGGTTCAAGGCCTGCCATGCCCACTTCTCCTCATGCTGCCTTACAAGGTCTGAGCATGAGGGAAGTGGATTCAAGAAGCCTGTCTTTCTAGAAGTGGTTGTGTCATAGGGCTTTTTGAGATTTGTCTATTTGTCTTTCTTCTCCTCATGTCTTTTTTGCTTGCTGGTTTCACTTGTTATAACTGACCCAGTATGTGGAAAAACATTCAAGCTATACACTGAGTCATTCACTGAGAAAAACAAACCAATGACAGATTCTCCAAAAGCACAGATGAAAGTCCCAAAAGAAGTTATGGGATATTACTCTAATAGTGTTCTATTTAATGTATTAATAAGATTTCCACCTAAAAAAACAAATATAAAAGTTTATTCAAAAGTTGCAACAGGATGAACTTCTGGCACCCACATGGATGGAGGTTCCTCCTGCTGAGGTTGTCAGTGTAGTTGCTGAATAGGAGGACAAAAACAACTGAAGTAGAGCTTGTGTTGTTCCCACAGTGCGGGCCCACCATGGGTAGCATATGTGATTAATGGAAGAATATGGTATCCGCCCTAAGGTGGTAAGATGTTAAAAAATACCCAACCACCTGTTGAGTTCCATGAGATGTATAGGAAAACACTTAAATAAGTTTTGGAAAGCAGTGTGACTGCCACAATAAGTGTTATCTGACAATGAAATAGAAGAAAGGGTACAGTGTAGGTACTAGAGACAGAGGTTTAGACAAAGAATTCAAAAGGTTGTAATCATTAGTAACAAAAATTAATCATGAACCAATCACTTGATTATTGTTAGCTTCAGCCAGATAGCCAAGCAAAAGGGTGGTAAACTTCATGTTGTTTCACAAAGAAAAAAGAACCCATTTACACAAAATTATTCAGCTGAAACCTGTAGTAAGCCTGCTTGGCTTAACCTCAAAACCCTGATCCTCTGCCAAAAATAAAAATATAAACTTGTGAGTTAACCTGTAATAAATGGAACAGACTGCACAAGCCCTTGGAGTACTGTGCTTCTGTCTCCCATTACGTTGACCCTTTTCCTCACCCTTGGGGTCCCTTGGACCCTGCAGTGGCTGGACTGCAGCAAAGGCCAGCATGTGGAGCATAGCAGGACCCTATATTTTTTTAAAAAGTGCTGGATGCAAATCTTAGTGATAAAATATCTCTGGCTTCAATCTCTAGTACTATAAAAAATAAATGTATAAAAATGTTAATATAAGCCAGGTGTGGTGGTGCACACTTGTAATCCCAGCATTTGGGAGGCTGAGACAGGAGGATCCAGGTTCTCAGCCAGCCTCAGCTACCTAGTGAGGCACTCTGCAACTTAGTGAGACCCGGTTTCAAAATAAAAAATAGGGCTGGGGGTGTAGCTCGGAGGTAGAATGCCCTTTGTTTCAATCCCCAGTACCCAGTACTGCAAAAAAAAAGTTAGTACAAAAATAAATTTAAAAATTAATAGAGAAATAGCAATTTTGGTGGTAGTAGGTGAAATGAAGAATTAGTGGACAAAGAGTCCAAAGTTTCAGGAGGAAAAATTTTTAAGATCTCTTGCACAGCAGAGTAACTACAGTGAACAATAATTCATTGGATATTTCCAAATAACTGAATAAATTTCAATTATATAATTAAGATAATAGGTTAATGAGATGCTGAATATGTCAATTAACTTGAATCAATCATTTTATATTACAGACATATATAAAAGCATCACATCTTACCCCATGAATATATACAATTATGTTTTTCAACTAAAACATTGAATAAGAAATAAAATGGTATTATTCATGTACATTGTTGAATAAATTGCCATAGAGCAGGTAGCTTAAACATCAGAAATTCTCTATAGTCTCAAAATTACAATTTGATTCTCTCTCTCTCTCTTTTCTCCTGGGGATTGAACACAGAGGCATTTTATGTCTGAGATATACCTCCAGCCTTTTTTATTTTTTATCTTAAAACAGGGTCTCACTTCTTGCTGAGGCTGTCCTTCAAGCTGATATCCTCCAGTCTGGTTCTCCTTTTAAAGTCATACTAATTCTATCCTGACAGATGCACCCTAATTATCAAATTTAACCTTAGTTATCTCCAAAAAGGATTAAATTTAATTGTCTTTTCAAATGCCATTCTGAAAATAAGGATGCCAATAGAAGTCCAATTGATACATTTTGTGAATATGTATCCAAGCCTTATAATAAATTGAGATATAAACATATTTGTTAATTTCATTTGAAAAACTTATTTCTTTGTAGAAAATATGTGATTTTTCTTTAGATTCACTTTCAACATCTGAAAAATATTTTATGCATAGTATACATTACAATTCCTTTGCTTGGAATGGAGTTAGCTTGGTACTTTTAAATAGATATGGTTGTTTATAGATAATGACTTCCTCTTTTATTGTGTATGAAAAGCCAAAGTTCAGCCAAGAACTGCTCAGAGAATTTTGATAGAAGCCATCATAGAATAAAAGCTGGAAGTAGTTGGTCTGTGACCAGTGTTGGAGCCAATTTTATTGCTGCATTAGGAAATGTGTCTTGGAAGCCAGTAGTCATAGATACAGATGTAGTGGTTGGATATAATCCATGATACAATTTTATCAGTGAGTTAAAATGGAGAACAAAGGAATTCATATTAAAAGTAGGCTGATATGAGAAGGTTTAAAATGATCTTCAGAATGGCATAATTGTGCCAGGGCTCTGATTTATGTCATTGAAGCTTTTGCAAACCTAAAAAAGTTCATTGAGGAAAGTCAGATTCTCTGAATCTCAACTGTAGAAATTATATTATAATTGAAGATTATGGCTGTATTCATGTACCTAAAACTAAATAAAAACTAAAAGTGGAGCAGAAAAGTGATGGTTGAATAAGGGAGGTCAGTCAATATTTAGATGAATTTAGGAAAGAATTTATCTCAAATCATTAACATGTATTCTACAAGACCAGAGAATCCTTGCTAACTGAAAGAAAATTTCTTTTTCATACAGATGTCACAAAAATAATATAGATGTTTAAAAATAAGAAAATGGTATGTGAATTTTGATTATTTAGCTATTAGTCATAGATTACAGGCATAATAAATGACAGCCTCTTAGAAAAGTTGTTTACTTGTCATTAGATGTCGCAATACCTGACTTCAAACTCTACTACAAAGCCACAGTAATAAAAACAGCATGGTATTGGCACAAAAACAGACACATAGATGAATGGAGTACAATATAATATTCAGTTACAGACCCACATGCTTATAGTTAACTGATTTTTGACAAAGAAGCCAAAAATATGCATGGGAAAAAATACACTCTTCAACAAATGGTGTTGGCAAAATTGATTAACCATAGGCAGGAAAATAGAAATAAACCTCACTTTCCCACCCTGCACAAGAATCAACTCAAGGTGGATCAAAGACTTGGAAGTTAGGCCAGAGACCTTGCAGCTACTTGGAGAGGACATAGGCCCAACACTTCAACACATAGGCACAGGTAAAAACGTTCTCAACAAGACTCCAAAAGTATAAGCAACCCTCAAGAAGATCAATACATGGGATTGCATTAAACTGAAGATCTTATTTGCAGCAAAGGAAACTATCAAGAACCTCAACAGAGAACCTACAGAGTGGGAGAAAATTTTTGCCAGTTACACTTCAGATAGAGGTTTAATATCTAGGATATACAAAGAACTCAAGAAAATCACAACCAAGAAAGCAAATAACCCAATCAAAAAATGGGCAAAGGATCTAAATAGACACCTCACAAAAGAAGAAACACAAATGGCCAATAAATGTATGAGGAAATGTTCTACATCATTAGCAATCAGAGAGATGCAAATCAAAACTACCTTGAGATTTCACCTAACCCCAATTAGAATGGCAATCATCAAGAACACAAACAACAACAAATGCTGGCAAGGGTGTGAAGTGGGAACCCTAATACATTGTTGGTGGGAATGCAAATTAGTGCATCCACTTTGGAAAACAATATGGAGGATCCTCAGATGAATGAGAGTGAACCTACCATATGATCTATCAATACCACTTCTGGGTATCTACCCAAAAGAATGGAAACCAAACAATCAGACCGACGCATGTGTATCTATGCTTATAGCTGCACAATTCACAATTGCCAACCTATGGAAACAGCCAAGATGTCCATCAACAGATGAATGGATTAAAAAACTATGGGATATGTACACAATGGAATTTTACTCAGCCATAAAGAAGAACAAAATCATGTTATTGCAGGGAAACGGATGGAACTGGAAAACATTATGCTAAGTGAGATTAGTCAGTCACAAAAAGTAAAAAATTGTATGCTTTCCCAAATATGTGGAGCTAGGGAAAAATGGGATATAAGAGGAACTCTAGATAAAGAGGGAGAAACCTTAGGTGAGAAAAGAATTTCACTTAATGGAAGGTGATGGGGGGAGGGGGACATTCTAATGAACATGACGTACTTTCACAATCATATCAAAGTAAATCACTCAACTGAACTTGAGACGGGGGAGTGTGAGAGAGCGGGGAGGAAATTGGGGAAGGGTTAAATGAGAAATGTGTGCACATATGAATTTATCAGCTTGTACTTAACGAAGATGTATGATTACAACATCCAAATTAAAACAAATAAAATTTAAAAGAAGAAAAATTGTTTACTTTCAGTTATGAGGACAAGCATAAAATCATAGATTATGGCTTCATTATCAAAATGTTCAGGTCTATATCCTGAGAAATATGTAATATACAAAATTATCTTCCAAGGGTAGGAGAAAATAAATACAATACAAGCTAAATGATTACCAATGAGAAAGTTTTATAAGACATGCTTCAAGATACTATACTTAGAAGACCCAACAAAGTCAACCAAAAAACTTATAGAACTGATCAACAAATTCAGCAAAGTGTCTGGATAAAAATCAGTCTTAAAAAATAAGAAGCTTTTCTTTATACCAACCATAAATCCTCTGAAAAATAAATCCAGAAAACAATTCTACTCACAATAGCACCCTCAAAAATAAAATACTTAGGAATAAACTTAATGAAAGAGGTAAAAGACCTCTATAAGGAAAACTATAAAAAGTTAAAAAAAGAAATTGATGAAGACCTTAGAAGATGGAAAGATCGTCCATGCTCTTGGATAGGCAGAATAAATATCATCAAAATGGCAATCCTCCCAAAAGTGATCTAGAGATTCAATGCAATACCCATGAAATTACCAAGGTCACACCACACAGACATAGAAAAATCAGTCCTTTAATTCATTTGGAACAACAAAAAGCCCAGGATAACCAAAGTAGTTCTTAGCAACAAGAACCATGCAGGAAATATCACAATACCTGACTTCAAACTGTACTACAAAGCCACAGAAATAAAAACAGCATGGTATTGGCACAAAAACAAACACATAAACCAATGGAGCAGAATAGAAGACTCAGAAACTGACCCATGTTCTTACAGTCAATTGATTTTTGACAAAGGAGCCAAAAATATACATACACTGGAAAAAAGATAGCTTCTTTAACAAATGGTGTTTGCAAAACTGGTTAACCATATGCAGACAAATGGAAACAAACCCTACTTTCTCACCCTGCACAAGAATCAACTCAAGGTGGATTAAAGACTTGGAAGTTAGGCCAGAGATCTTGCAGCTACTTGAAGAGGGCATAGGCCCAACACTTGAACACATAGGCACAGGTAAAAACTTTCTCAACAAGACCCCAAAAGTGCAAGCAACTCAAAGGAAGGTCAATACATGGAATTGCATTAAATTGAAGAGCTTCTGTGCAGCAAAGGAAACTATCAAGAACCTCAACAGAGAGCCCACAGAGTGGGAGAAATTTTTTGCCAGCTACTCTTCTGATAGAGGTCTAATATCTAGGATATACAGAGAACTCAAGAAACTCACAGCTAAGAAAACAAATAACCCAATCAAAAAATGGGCAAAGGATCTAAATAGACACCTCACAAAAGAAGAAATACAAATGGCCAATAAATGTATGAGGAAATGTTCTACATCATTAGCATTCAGAGAGATGCAAATCAAAACTACCTTGAGATTTCACCTAACCCCAATCAGAATGGCAATCATAAAAAACACGAATAACAACAAATGCTGGCAAGGGTATGGAGAAGTGGGAACCCTAATACATTGTTGGTGGGACTGCAAATTAGTGCAACCATTTTGGAAAACAGTATGGAGGATCCTCAGACAAATGAGAGTGAACCTACCATATGATCCATCAATACCACTTCTGGGTATCTACCCAAAAGAATGAAAACCAAACAATCAGACCGACGCATGTGTATCTATGTTTATAGCTGCACAATTCACAATTGCCAACCTATGGAAACAGCCAAGATGTCCATCAACAGATGAATGGATTACAAAACTATGGGATATGTACACAATGGAATTTTACTCAGCCATAAAGAAGAACAAAATCATGTTCTTTGCAGGGAAATGGATGTAACTGGAAGACATTATGTTAAGTGAGATTAGTCAGTCACAAAGAGTAAAAAAAACCCCAAAAAACAAAAGACATATGTTCTGCCTGATATGCGGATGCTAGGGAGAAGATGGGGCATACGAGGGTCTCCAGATGAAAAAGGAGAAACCCTAGATAAGCAAAGAAGTTGACTTAACTGAAGGGGATGGATGAGGTGGGGGACACACACGCACATGATGTACTTTCACAAATATAACAAGGTCTGTCACTAAACTGAACTTGAGAAGGAGAGAGGGGGAGGAAGTGGGTTGGAAATTGGGGAGGGGTTAAATGGGAAATGTGTGCATATATGCCTTTATCAGCTTGTACCTAACAAAGTTGTTAGGTACCAATTATTATAAAAAAATTAAAAAAAAAAACTTTTGGTGAGCAAAAATGTGACCTAACTGAAGGTTTTGGGAGGGATTCAGGAGAACAAACACCCTTATGCACATGATGTATATTCACAAACATATCAAAGTCAATCACTAAACTAAAACATGAAAGAAGGGAGGGGGATGGAATAGGTAGGGAATTAGGGAAGGATTAAATGAGACAGGTGTGCATGTATGCCTCTGCCAGCATGTACCTAACAAAAATGTATGATTACAATGTACAAATAAAAAATATTAAAAAATAAATAATGGTATAATTTCTTAATTATTTCACATTATTATGGCCTGAAAGTAGAAATCAACTTACATTCTTTAGGAAGAGCCTAAAGAATTATGTAAATGTATGGAGAGAGAGCAAAAACTTTTGAATAAGGACTGTTGTTTTTTGGGATATTGAGGATTGAACTCAGGGACATTCTACTTCCAAGCTACACCCCCAGTCCTATTTTTCATCTTTATTTTGAAACAGGGTCTCACTAAGCTGCAGAGGGACTAATAAAGTAGCTTAGTCTGGCTGTGAACCCGGATCTTCCATTCTCAGCCTCCCAAGTACTGGGATTACAAGCGTGCACTACCATGCCTGGCTTTACAACTGTTTTTATCCATATATATTTTATAATTATACATTTGAAAAAATGGCATATGTAAAATTTTAAAAATATATTTTACAGACACCTCACATACCATATTTCTAGTACTTTTCTACTCAATAATCCTCTCTCACAGTTTATTTCTATTTCTCTGATTTAAGGTTATGTTAGCTTGAGCTATATGTAATTACTCTTATTAAAGGTAAAAAATGGTTTAATATTAGCAATTTTGAATAGCAAAATGTAAAGTATATAATTTGATTTAAATGAAGACAGTATTAAGGGAACATTCCTTAGTGTTTAGATTGGCAGACTTAATTTCTAATGTAAAACCACTCAGTACATTGATGAGGTAGAGCTGTGCATAACTATTAAAAATGTACATAACATGAACTGATTATGCAACATTAAGTTTCTGTTTTTTTCCACTTTAGTGGAAATTTTAAGTTTCATGTACCAAACTTATTTTAGCCCTGTGTTTTAAAAAATTACATATGACAAGCCATGTTGCCTATTATGTTGTCATGCAGCATAAATATCTTAGCAAGTGCTGTTAATTTTCATTACATTGCATGAGGTACAGGAAGAGAATTTTTAAACATTACAAAGGGAACATTATTGTTTAATCTTAAAATACTTTCCCAAATGGCTAGAATCCAATAATATCAATGATTTATTTCATCATTAGTGTCATAGAAATGATGTATTTTCCTCTTCCTTACTATGATATGACAACTGTATCACAGAATGAAAAGTTTCTTCAAGTAATCATGCTCACAATTGTATTTCTTTTAATAAAGTCTTCTATCAAATATAATTATTAATTGCAATTCTTTATTCATAGTTAATCAAAATTTATAATTTATAATTCTTTAACATTCTCTAATATGGTTGTAATTCTATATTTATTTTATAGTTATTCAATCAATGCCTGTTTCACTTTAACATAAGCTCCATAAAGGCAAACATCCAATTTTTCCTTATCATTGCATTTTCTAAACTAAGTAGAATCTTACTCATATAGTAGAAACTCAACTCATCATTGAAAGACTCATTGTACGACATGCTATGAACACTGCATCATATATTGTAATAATCTACCAATCTGCTCCACCATTCCAGAAACTTCATTAACACTCTCTAAGCTTGTAATAAGGTGGAGTTATTTTTTATTTCTTTGTCCTCTAAACAAGAAAATTATTAATACTGGTAGACTTTTTTAGGTTTGTGTTTGTATGTTTCTAAATTCTAGTATAGTCATCTTTAAGCAAAGATAATTACAGGTGCTCAAACACTTGCCATTCCAAGCCATGTCACTCTGATTAAAATTGTTTATTAATAATATAGATATGTAAACAAGTCCAATTTAAATGGATATTTATTTATATCACCTAATATCGTCAGAATTATTATACAAACTGTTTTTGTTTTGTGCCTAACAATTTTGTTTTGCATTTTTCTTGCATGTCTTTGTAATTGTTGTCAACATTTTACAGAAATACATCTTATATAAGAATAAAAATTAGTGTTTTGAGATTATAGCAATCTCCTGGAAAATAGATAGGCTATAATATTGACCCCTATTTATTAAAAAGGACTGGTGAAACTGACCTGAGTTTTCAACAACTAAGACTTGAAGAATAATCAGGAAATAAAAGTGCTAAAGAGAAAATAGCCAATATTTTGGCCCTTGTCTGCCAATGTCAAATGGAACCCAGAGAATGATGGCAATCTTAAGGGCTCTGCAAATTCTAATAAGTACTAGACATCCCAATCAGGGTTATTCCGAAGACCCCAGAGACTAAGGGCCACCAGTGCATATTCTGTGATAGGAAGGTCATTGGAGGAGAGAGTAATATACCTAGTACTTCAAGGGACGTGAAATGTTTAGCAAGAACAGGATGCATCCTGGAAGACAGCACAACTGAAGAGGATAAGCCTCACAAAGTCCCTAAGAGTAATCCTGAGGATCTTTGACTAACCTTAACAGCATTTTTTTATAAAAATTTATGTTCGCCCGACATTGAGCTATTTACTTGGTCTTGAAAATCCATCAGGAAAGTATAAACAAAAACAACTGTGTTACTCTTTGGTAGAAAACAGAAAGTCATACTCATTGAGTCATTGTAAAACCCTCCACATAACTTAAATAGATACCTTCTGATTTTGTCTCTCCCTTATATTCTATGCTATAATTTATATTGGTACTTCTGTTTTCAGGCTCATAGGAAAAAAAACAATATGAAACTGATGTCCAAGACTTCTCTGAGTTTTTACAAGGTGCTATAAAATAAAACCTGTCCCTATTGAGGTTTTGCATGTTCAGGACCACTGGGCACCATAAAAAGACCTGTTCAAAATTAAAAACTAAAAGGTATTCAAAATTTAATTTTAATTAATATAGCATGATATTTTCATAATACTGTTGATTATTACTTAAAGTGGTTAGAAAAACAATTAAAACAGACTTTTTATAACTGTAATATAAACCCCTATTATTTAGATATCATAGTTATTTGATATTTTGATTTGAAATTAATGCTCCATGACATATATTCCTATTTATCTTCATAAATATTAAATTATCTTTGTTTATAATATAGTATGATTTGCATTGTGTAATCTTTGTAGAATACACTATTAATTTCTCTGAATACTAAAAAAAAGCATCTGTTCCAGTTCATGGTTGCTTTGTGGTCATACCCATGAGTTGGTATTTAACACTTGTTTTGCTCAGTCATGACAGTTTCTGTATTTTTCTTATTTTGTTTTTTTCTACATCTACCCCCTCTGTTATTTTTTATTAATCTGTTTTCAACTGTGGCTTGTATCCTCAAAATAAGTCTTTGTAATTTATACAACTAGCCTCCGAATTTACTGCAGGTTCTGTATTAGGAGGTTAACTGTATTTATTCTCATTCTTTATTTCACTTTGAAAAAATGAACTGGAATAAGACTAAGGTAAGAAGGACATGGTGAATAACAGTCCTCTAAATGTTGTTTGTAAAATATTAACTGAGTATTTCATTATTTTTAGGTGTCATTAAGACTCATTTAATAATTCATTCTCATGTTTAATCCAAACTAACTTTCTTCCTATACAAATAACAATTTTTGTACCGAATTTAAAAACCAAAAGGTAAAATGCACAAAGAAGAAAAATCATTCAGAATCCCATTCACCCAGAGATAATTTGTTGTATCACTTTCTAATTTTGCAAAATCAATTTGTCTGTATGTACTTTTTCCCCCAAAACACTGACAAAATTACACATCTGTGTTTTTTGTTTGTTTGTTTGTTTTTGGTACTAGGGATTGAACCCAGGGGCATTCTACACCTCCAGTCCTATTTTTTATTTTTTTTTTGAAACAAGATCTCAATAAGTTGCAGAGGGTCTCACTAAGTAGCTGAGGCTGGCCACGAGCCCGGACCCTCTGGTCTCAGTCTCCGAAATACGGGGATTACAAGTGTGTGCCATCACACCCAGTGTACACATCTGTTTGATATCTTCTATTTTATTTTTTTTGGTGCATTATAATCATACATCTTTGTTAGGTATAAGCTGGTAAAGACATACATGCACACATTTCTCATTTAACCCGTCCCCAATTTCTGCCCCACTTCTTCCCTCTCCCTCCTTCTCAAGATCAGTTTGACTTTGATATGTTTGTGAAAGTACAGTGTGTGCATTAGGGTGTTTCCACCCCTCTTCCCCATCAACTTCAGTTAAGTCACCTTCTTTGCTCACCTAAGGTTTCCTCTTCTTCATCGAGAGCCACTATTATGTCCCAATTTATCCCTAGCTTCCGTATATTAGGGATAGCATACGATTTTTTACTTTATGTTACTGACTAATCTCACTTAGCATAATGTTTTCCAGTCACATCCATTTCCCTGAAAATAACATAATTTTGTTCTTCTTAATGATTGAGAAAAATTCCATTGTCTACATATTCCATAGTTTTGTAATCCATTCATCTGTTGATGGACATCTTGGCTGTTTCCATAGTTTGGCAATTGTGACTTGTATGGATATAAACATAAATACACATGCACCAGACTGATAGTTTGGTTTCCATTCTCTTGGGTAGATACCTGGAAGTGGTATTACTGGATCCTATGGTAGGTTCATTCCCATTTGCCTGAGGATCCTCCAAAAGTGGTTGCACTAATCTGCAATTGCACCACCAGTGTATTATGGATCACACTTCTCCACACACTGCCAGCATTTGTTGTTTGTGTTTTTTGATGATTTCCTTCTAATTCGGGTTAAGTGAAATCTCAAGGTAATTTTGATTTGCATCTCTCTGATTGCAAATGATGTTGAACATTTCCTTATAAATTTATTGGCCATTTTTGTTTCTTCTTTTGTGAAGTGTCTGTTTATATAATTTGCTCATTTTCTGATTGGGTTAATTGTTTTCTTAGCTGTGAGTTTCTTGAGTTCTCTGTATATTCCAGATATTAGTCCTCTATCAGAGGAGTAGCTGGCAAAGTTTTTCTCCTATTCTGTGGGCTCTCTGTTGAGGTTCTTGACAGTTTTCTTTGCTGCATAGAAGCTCTTCAGTTTATGGCAAACCCCTTTATTGACCTTCCTTTTCATTGTTTGTGCCCTTGAGGTCTTTTTAAGAAAGTTTTTATGTGTGCATATGTGTTGAAATATTGGACCTATGCCCTCTTAAAATATCTGCAAGGTCTCTGGACTGACTTTCAGGTGTTTGATGCATCTTGTATTTGCTCTTGTGCAGGGTGAGAAAGTG
This sequence comes from Graphiurus murinus, assembly GCA_004027655.1. Classification (NCBI taxonomy): domain Eukaryota; kingdom Metazoa; phylum Chordata; class Mammalia; order Rodentia; family Gliridae; genus Graphiurus; species Graphiurus murinus. The sequence continues at coordinate 30,140 of PVLC010001939.1, forward strand.
GGGCTTATTTCCATTTCCCTGCATATAGCTAATCAGTTTTTCCAACACCATTTGTTGAAGAGACTATCTTTTTTCCAAAGTATGTTTTTAACTCCTTTGTCAAAAATAATTTGACTGTAAGTGTGTGTGTTTGCTTCTCTGTCTTCTATTGTGCTCCATTGTTTTATGTTTCTGTTTTGTGCCAATGCCATGCTGTTTTTATAACTGTGACTTTATAGTATAATTTGACGTCAGGTATTGTGATTCCTCCTCCATGGTTTTTGTTGCTGAGAACTACTTTGACTATTCTGGGATTTTTCTTGTTCCAAATTAATTTAAGGACTGATTTTTCTATTTCTGTGAGGAGTGACCTTGGTAATTTCATGGGTATCGCATTGAATCTGTAGATCACATTTGGGAGGATGGCCATGTTGTTGATATTTATTTTCCCTATCAAAGAGCATGGAAGATCTTTCCATCTTCTAAGGTCTTTCTTTTTTCAACTTTTTATAGTTTTCCTTATAGAAGTCTTTTAACTCCTTAGTTAGGTTTATTCCTAAGTATTTTATTTTTCAGAGTGATATTGTGAGTAGAATTGTTTTCTGGATTTTGTTTTCAATGGATTATGATTTATCAGGAAACTTCTGATTTTTTAAGATTAATTTTGTATCCAGACACTTTGCTGAATTTGTTTAGCAGTTCTATAAGTTTTTTTGGTTTGCCTTGTTGGGTCTTCTAAGTATATTATCATGTCATCTACAAAAAGGGATAGTTTTAGTTCTTCTTTTACTATGTATACACTTTTGATTTACTTCTCTTGCCTTATTGCTCTGGCTAGAGTCTCAAGTACTGTATTGAACAGAAGTGATGATTATGTATATCCTTGCCTTTTTTCTGTTTTTAATGGGAACTCTTTCAGTTTTTGTGCATTTAATATGATGTTGGCTGTGGGCCTAGTGTATGTTTCCTTTATGATGTTGAGATATGTTCCTTCTAATCTGATTTTCTTCAGTGCTTTTAGCATGAATGGGTGTTGGATTTTTTGGAATTATTTTTCGGCATCTATTGAAATGATCATGTTATTTTTGTTCTTTGGTTCTGATTATGTTGTGAATTACATGGATTATTTTCCATATGTTGAACAAGTCTTGCATCTCTGAGATGAACCTGACTTGATCATGGTGTATAATTTTCTTGGTGTGGTTTTGAATGTGCATTACTAGTATTTTGTTTAGCAGTTTTATGTCTATGTTTATAGGCAATATAGTCCTATAGTTTTATTTTCTTGAGCCATCTTTATTTGGCTTTGATATTAATGTGATGTTGACTTCATAGAATGTGTTTGGGAGAGCCCAGTTTCTTTCTATTTCACAGAATAGTTTGAGGAATATTGTGATTAGGTCTTCTATAAAGGTTTGATAAAATTGACTTGGAAAACCATTTGGGCCTGGGCTTTTGTTTGATGGTAAACTATTTATTGCTGTTTCTATATCTTTGATTGCTATTGGTTGGTTTAAGTTTTCTATATATTCTTGACTCAATTTATGAAGGTTATAAATGTCTAGAAATCCATCAATTTTTTCTAGATTTTTCATTTTGTTGGAGTACTATTTTTCAATGTAGTTTCTGATGATCCTCTGGATTTCCACACTGTTTGTGGTAATATCACGTTTTTTATCTCTTATTTTAGTAATTTGGGTAGATTCTCCCTTTGTTTTGTTTAGGTTGGCTAATGGTTTATCTATCTTGTTTATTTTTTTTTTCATGAAAATAGGTTTTGGTTTTGTTGAATTTCTGTATTGTTTATTCTCTACTTCATTAATTTCTGCTCTGATTTTAATAATTTCCTGTCTTCTACTGGCTTTAAGGTTAGAATATTCCTGTTTTTCAAGGGCTTTGAGCTGTGTCATTAGGTTGTTTGTTTGGTGATTTTCTGTTCTTATGTGGCCAATCAGTGCTATAATTTTTTCTCTTAGTAGTGCCTTCAGGGTGTCCCAGAGATTTTCATATGTTGTGTCTCTGTTTTTGTTCATTCTAGGAATTTTTTAAAATTTCTCCCCTTCCTTCTTCTATGACCCATTCCTCATTCAGCAGTGTGGTATTCAGTCTCCATGGGTTTACATGGTTATTATGGGTCTTCTTAGAGTTGATTTCTAGTTTCATTTCATTGTAGCCTGAAAAGACACAGGGAATTATGTTATACTTCTTTGAATTTGCCAGTGCTTACTTTGTGACCCAGAATGTGGTCTATTTTGAAGAATGATCCTTGGGCATCTGAGAAAAATGTGAATTCAGCTGTAGTTGGGTGAAATATTCTGTATGTGTCTAAAAGATACATAAGTTTTATGGTATTCTTTATTTCTGAGGCATCCTTACTGAACTTCTTTCTAGAAGATCGGTCTAGTGATGTGAGAGGAGTATTGAAGTCTCCCAGTATTATTGTATTGACATCTATGTATAACTTTATATCATGAAGAGTAGTTTGTTTATGAAAATGACTGCTCCTGTGTTTGGGACATAAATGTTGACAATTGTTATTTCCTCTTGCCGAATTGTTCCATTTACTAGTAAAAATAATGTACTTTGTATCTTCTGATAAACTTTGGCTTGAAGTCAATATTTCTGATATCATAGTTACTACTCCTGCTTGTCTTTGAGCTCCATTGGCATGGATTACCTTACTCCAGCCCTTCTCCTTTAGTTTGTGGGAATCTTTGCTTGTAAGGTGTGGTTTTTGTAGACAGCATCTATATGGATTATGGGTTTTAATCCATTTTGCCACTTTGTGCATTTTTACTGGGGAATTGAGGCCATTTATATTCAGTGTGACTATTGAGAGATGATTTTTAATTCCTAATATTTTCACTTTTGCATTTTGTTCGCGATAATGTTTGTTCTTCTTTGCTTAGTTGTCTGCTTCTTGTAAATTATTGTTTCTCTGGTTCTGAAGTTTACTTGTTTGTTCTTCTTTACATTTAATCTCTTTGAGTATTTTCTCTAGTGTTGGTTTGGAAGACAAATTCTTTCCGCTTCTGTTTTTCATGGAAGGTTTTTATTTCCCCATTAATTTTATTAATTTTGAGAGATAGTTTTGCTGGGTATGAGAATCTTGGATGCAAGATATTTTCTTGTAGACTTTGGAATATGTTGCTCTCAGCCCTCCTGGCTTTCGTGACTTGGTTTGGGAGGTCTGGAGTGATTCTAATTGGTTTGCTTCTAAATGGCACTTGGTTTTTTACTTTTGTTGTCTTTAGGATTCTCTCCTTGGCCTCTATATTAGTCAACTAGATCAATATGTGGTGTGGTGAGCCTCTTCTTTGGTTTTGTCTAGAGGAGATTATATATGTTTCCTGTCCCTGTGTACCAACTTCTGTTTCTTTGTTTGGAAAATTCTCCAATATTACTTCTTTGAAGAGATAATTTGTTCCATTAGATGCAACTTCTAATTGCTCTTCTATGCCTATTATTCTTAGGTCAGCTCTTTTAAAATTGGTCCAGATCTCATCTATGTCCATTTCATGGTGTCATTTTTTTTCTAAATGATGTACTATGCTTTCATTTTTGGAATTGTCATCTTCTACAAGTGATTTTGTATTTTCCATGTCACTAATCTACTGTTTATATTTTTTATTGATGGCTTCACTTCAATTATTGCATCTTTTACTTTCTTCAAGGATTCTCTTTTATTCCTGTTTAGGGTGTCAGATTCCTTGTTTATTTGTTCCTTAATTTCTTTTCAAATCACCTGGCATTCTTTTCAGAAATCTATATGATTTCTACTATTAAAGATCTGAATTGTTCTCGTAATCTCTGCCATTCTGTGTTGATATGTTCTGTTATTGTCGGATTGTGGTAACTCATTGTTTCTTTGCTATTTTTTGTTCCCATAATTTTCATGTTCTTAAGTTTATATCTATGCTGGTTTTGCCAGCTTTCTCTAAATTTATAAGTGTCTTATTTTATTTTCTGTCTGTGAATAGTATCTTGTACTGAGTTGTGCTTACTCTAGGTCTTCTTCTGCCCACTGTAATGGTGACATTGGTGGGTTTCTGGTGTTTACTTTTAGGGCCCATTTGTTGCTTCTGTTATGGAGATTCATCTTAGAGGCATGAGTAGGACAGTTTGTGGCCTCTGCATTTTTAGGTCTATATGTGGTTTATGTTGAGGTATTCTTTCTCTCAGCAGAGATGAGTTCATCCTTGTTGTCTGGCAGTCCTTCCCAGTGGTTCACCCCTCTCATTCTTCTCTGCAGTAGGGATTTAGAGGTGTCTCCTGGTATATACGAGGGCAGTTTGTGTTCAGTGGTGAAGGCTGGGTGAGGGGGGAGAAGCTGCAGTGCTGAATGCAAGAATAGAGTAAAGTAGAAGGTATGATTCAGTGGAATAAAAGTTTGAGTGTGTTAAGGTGATATATGGTAGAGATTAGAGATAGTGGATATGTGGGGGGGTTCTGTTAGCCAATGTAGAGTATTTGGGTGTAGTGATGTGAAATGGTCTTGATATGAGACAGGGAAAAAAGGGAAGAGAAAAAAAAGTGTTGAGAAGAATATAAATAGGAGGGAGGGAATGAAGCTTGTAAAATGGATGAGGAAGAGAGCTAACAACCTAGCAAAAAACAAAAAAGCAACCAACCATCCAATGAAACAAACATAAATAAAACAAAGCAATACAAAACAAAAACAGAATAAAAATAAACAAACAAAAATCCTGCAAATATATAAGTACAGAGCCAACTTGGCCTCTGCAGTCCTTTTGAATCTGCATGGATATTTTCAGCTTTTAAATATCTACTCACTATATTAGATTTTCGAGCATGTTTCAGGCATTCATATTTGCTCTCTCCATCAGGGCAAGCAGGGAATTCCACTGGCATCTCTCCTGCTGCAAGATTGTGTTTCTCCACAGGGTGTGTTCTGTGCTGCTCTTTGTTTATGTAGGCAGGGGGCATCACTGGCTCTGGACCCAGTGTAAGCCTGAGGCTCCACACTTTCCAAAGGGCCTGTCTGCATCTCTCTCTCTCTCTCTCTCTCTCTCTCTCTCTCTCTCTCTGCCTTTGCTGGTGGCAGGTATGTAGTCTAAATGTGGGTTATTTTCAAGGTGGCCTATAAGGTCTCTATGTCCTTTGTGTTCTGGGTCCCTCCTGTACTTCTAAGCCTATCTAGAAGTGAGGGTGACCAAGTGTGTTTTCACCCTCAGTTAACTTACAATTACAATTCGGTGCTACTCTGGATCTGGAGGGAGAGGTGAGCTGGGGTGTCCCTGTCACAGGCTTAAGCTGGTCATCCCAGGCATTCTAGACACTTTTGATCATGTGGGATGTGCTGCCTGATTAGTGTGTGGAGTTTTGTATTCACTTATTCCACATCTTGACACTGAGTTTGCAGGAGGTCGTTAGATATCTCAGTGCTAGTAGACTCTGCTCCAGGCAGCTGGCTTAACGGCTGTGCCACTCTGCAGTGTGCTCTGTTGCCATTCATGTGGGCTCTTTTGCCCTCCCTATTCTGCTTTCTGGGTTTTGTTCAGCTGCATTTCAATTTTCATTACTTTGTTCACTTTCTTGCTGTTCTTTTTTCCTCCTTCAAGAAGCTACTTTTACAGTAGTTTTGATTCCAGCTCTACAGCGCCTGAGGAGAGGTGTTTCTTTCAGTAACCATCTTGGACTCCCTTACGATGTCCTTTTTTTAGCATTTATATGGAAAATATTGGAATCTCATTAAATATTTTCTAAAAATAATTTAATGTTTGAATTATTGCATGCATTTCTTAATGATATTTTACCAATTATTTTTCCGATTAGACAATGTGTGCTCATTATGGAGCATTTAAAAATGCAAGGTGAAGCCAGGCGTGATGGCTCACGCTTGTAATCCCATCATTCGGGAGGCTGAGACTGTAGGATCCGGGTTCGCGGCCAGCCTCAGCTACCTAGAGAGGCACTCCGCAACTTGGTGAGACTCGGCTTCAAAATAAAGAATAAAAAATAGGGTTGGGGGTATAGCTCAGAGGTAGAAAGTCCCTGAGTTCAATTCCCAGTACCACAAAAAAAGAAATAAAAAATAAAAAAATAAAAATGCAGGGCGATATAAAGAAAATTAATATTGCTCTTATTCCCGATACATAAAACAAAGCTAACATTTTCAGCAGAGGTCCATATATTAGAGTTGTTTTTATAATGACAGTTAATACTGTTTTATACATTGCTTCCTCCAATTACCACATCCTAAACATTGCTCTTGAAAAGCATGGGAATTTTAAATGCTAGAATATAACATTCTATAAATACATCACGTTATTTACCTGACTGCCTACTGCTTATTTTTATTTGCTTTGCTTTTTCATGCTCATAAACTACTGTGTGATGAACATCTTAGAAGTAAGCTTTTATATGTTTCTGTGATTATTATCACATAAACTTTAAGAAGAATTACTAGGTAAAACTTATGTATGTACTAAGTTTTTAAATATCCTTGGTAAAATTTATGCCTATTTATAAGCCTTCACATAGTGTAGGAAGCTAATATTGTTAATACTTTAACAGTATGGTTGTTATCATTTTTATATTTTAATAAATCTGATAAGTGAAAATGGTACTCTGTTTTTTAGAATGTGAATTCTTTATTACTAAATCTGACTCCCTCTTATTTCAAATATTGATTAGTATCTGAATTTTAATTGTCTGTTAATAGTCTCCTTTTATATTTACAATAAAGTGCCAATATTATCCTTTTCCCTCTTACATATGTGACAAAGAACATTTTCTTTTTATTTAAAAATATATAGGTATTTTCTATTATGATTTCTGCTATTTCTACTGAGTGTGAACACCTTCACAATCCTGTTAAGTGCACTTAACAATATGTACTTAAATATAAAATGTAACTGAAATGTTTGTTGAATAATGTATGGAGACTTCATGTTTTTACCAGCTTTATATCATATCAATTTCATAATAACTTATCTCAAAACATAGTGAAAATGCCACTAACAAGATTATGATCTTATACAGCATCATTAAACTGTGCATGTGGATAGCAGGCAAAATCCTGCCTTAAATCCTTGTTTTGTAAATAAAATTTGATTAGAATGCAGCCACATATGCATTTATGTATCTTTTTGCTGCTTTCACCCTATAGCAGCAGAGCTGAATAGCTATGACAGTGACTGACCATACGGCAGGCAAAGTAAATAAAAAATGTTTACTATCTGGTACTTTAATAAGAAAAGTCTGATAACCCTGGTTCTTACAAAAACTATGGCTACTTTATTATACTCTTATCATAGGCTTAAATTTATGGCAAGAAATGTCACTATTATTATTTTCCTATTTTCAATAGCATTTTAAGGATATATTCATCTACTCTAGATGTGATTTAGAATTAATTATTATATGACCTATTAACTTCCTTAGATTATTTTCCCTTGGAGTTAAATTTTATGCACAGTTACATTTATGAAATTAACAAACTACACAAATTTATAAAATTAACATTTCTATAAAATAATGAACAGAAAATCATGGGAGAAGGTATTGGTCATAATAGTGACTGAAAAATGAAAGTATTATTTAAAATATTGACGACTTGGTTGAAAAATGGATATGCTGAACACATACAAAAAAATGACACAATTTCACCTGTGGACAAAAAAACTAATTATCAATCAATTCAGAAAGATATCATGTTAGTATATTGAATGGCTTTTTAGCTATCTGTTACACCTGCTTATTGAAGGTTTATCATTTGTCACAAATTTCCATACATAAATTTTATATGTGTTTAACATTATATAGGTAGAACACTATAATTTTTTTAAATTTGCATACTCAGGAGGGGTATGCTTTTTAATGATGAAACAAAAATTAGGCTATAGTTTGGCATGAAAACTTAAATTAAAAAAATCTTTGTTGACCTTTCCAGATCCTTTTAAATATTCTCTTTTATACTACATTTTGTTGTTTGGGAGGATGGAAAGTGTTGAGCATTGATTGGTACTATGCTTAGGGAGCCAATTTTCTCTTTTTAACTCAGTTTCTCCAAAATGTTGGAAATATCTTGAGGAAATTAGTAAGATCAATAACTTCATGAGTTATTCCATACTCATCTAATTCCAAAGAAAAGCTAAAAAGTATCAATGATAGAAAGTAAATTTCCTTTGTCATAAAATCCACACTATATAATAATCCCACTTTATCCATGGTTTTATTTTTCATCACTTCAATTACCTAGCATTAATTTATAATTCATCTTGTTATAGCTACAAGTAATTAGTATGATCCATTTTTAATGTTTTTAGCCGTAATATTTGCTTTTATACATTTTTCTGTGTAGTTAGTGCTGTTCATTATTTTTATGTGAATTTGAGTTTATTTATAATATTTTTCTTAATCTTTAAGGAACCTCCTTTTTTGCTGCTGGGGATTGATCCTAGGGGTGTTCTACTTCTGAGTTTTACCCACAGCTGCTTTTATTTTTATTTTGAGGCAGCAGCCCACTAAAATTTGCTGAGGGTCTTGCTAAGTTGCTGAGGCTAACCTTAAAGCTGTGATCCTCCTGTCTCAGCCTCCAAAGTACTAGAATTACAGGTGTGTGCCATCATACCTGGTTAAAAGAATTCCTTCTGTATTTCTTCAGCTGGAAAGGAATTCTCTGAGTTTTTTTAAATTTCCTTTATATATAATAATTTCTTCTCAATGGATCCTTCCTTGGCTAGAAGAATTTTATGTTGAATATGTCACCCCACTGTCTACTGAGATGCTTTTTGAAGATGTATTGACTCTTGTTTTTATTCAGGGTCCTTTCTTTGTGACAATTTATTTCTTTGTTCATACTTTTTTTTGGTACATTATAATTATACATCTTAGCAAGTTTCAAATTCATACATTAAATATGCACACAGTTCTTCGTATGATTCCCTTCAAATCCCACTCCACAAACCACCCCTCCCCTTCCATAATAGCTAGATCAATAGTGATACCTTTATACATGGGCATAGCATAATTTGTTTCTTTCATCAATTCTTCCCTTTCCCTTCCCACCTATCTCCTCTATTCTTTCCACTATTCTTCTGGTCTGTCTTAACAATTTTTTAAAACCACTTTTGTTTCTTATTTTCCTCCTAGCTTCCACACATGAAAGAAATCATTTGACCTTTTACTTTCTGTGACTGACTGATCTCACTTAGCATATTCTCTAGTTCCATCCATTTTCCTGCAAGTGACACAATTTTATTGTTTTCAAGAGTTTTTCATTTTTTTTGAATTGTACAGTTTCACCTATTTGAAGGTCTTTAAGCTACTTTGATGTGTATTTTAATCAGATTTGGTATATTTATCATACTTATTCAAAAATCCATTATATATCTTTCTTTTCTTGAACTCGCATTAAGTTTAATAATTGTGGGAAGTCTTCAAAACAGAAAGTTTAAAGCTTTACAATTGTTTTCACTTACTAATGTCAACCAGAAATGAGATAATATGATCTGATCATGTATTTGCTGAGCAAGAGCTTATCCATCAGCATGGTCATCTGTATTCCAGGGAATATTTCATAGATTTAAAAATTCTTTCCCCAAAGCATAGCATTCCTCATCTTTTCCTCCAACAATTTTATTAGTCTATTATTTAGTTCAAGGGTTATATATTAGCTCAGGCATCAGTGACTAAAATATTTGCCTGTAGATTTTTGAGAAAATATTTCCCATGTAGCAGCTTCAGTACTGGACAAGAATTCTTCATCTGGTGATAAATATGATAGTATTTCAGTCTGTTATTCTATGGAGTGATCACACAGACCAACCTATTACAAATCTTTGAAACCGAGGTACATTCCATCTCCAATAGTACTATCCTAATGAAATAACACAAGTTTTCTTTCGCAGACTAACACTGAACTTGGAAGTGGGAAATAGGATGAAAGTTAAAATTCTACATAGTTTGGTTGAATTTCCACTGGGCATGGTGGTGCATGCTTGTAATCCCAGCATTTGGGAGGCTGAGACCGGAGGATCTGGGTTCGCCACCAGCCTCAGCTACTTAGTGAGGCATTCTGCAACTTAGTGAGACCCTGTTTCAAAATAAAGAATAAAAAATAGGGCTGGGGGTATAGCTTGGAGGTAGAATGCTCCTGAGTTCAATCCCCAGTACTGAAAAAAAAAAAAGAGTTTCCCTTCTTTCTGTAACAATGTGTTCTTAGTATTCAAAATTGCAAAAATGTTTATTCTAATAGTCTTTGCAACATTTATCCTAAATTTTATGGAAATATGGACTTTTGTTTCTCTTTATTCCATTATTTTCATTAATGTTATTCCTGTGACTATTTCTCAAACCCAATAAAATCATTTTGGATTAATTATATTTTTCTAAAGTAAGTATTCTAGAATATATGTACTGGAGTTTGAACACAGGGGAATTCTAACTGCAAGTTACACCCCAGCCCTATTTATTTTAAACAGGGTCTCACTAAGTCACTGAGAATTTCATTAAGTTTCTGAGGCTGTACTGAAACCTGAGATTTTCCTGTATTAGTCCCCTGAGTACTGGAATTATAGGCATATGCCACCATATCCAACTAAGGTCCACAGAATTTTTAATAGAGTACATAGGCATAAACATCCTATTCGTTGCATGTCTACAGTATTTTATATTATATTTTGTTTGCTTTTGTAGTACATATTTCATAATTAACTTATTAAGAATTTCCAAAAATTTTTACATTCATCAGTAATGCATAAGCTGAATTTTAAAGATCAGGAATCATAAATTAATCATGTGAAATATTGAAGTTAAGATATCAGTGAATATGGGGAAGGGACAGTTACAAGTATTACCTGATTAGAAATATTTGCAATTTAATAAGTGAACAAATTTGATACCTGTTTAAATTGTTTTTGTTTCTAATATAGTTAAAGCATTTAATTTTATTGGAAGAGAAAATGGCATCCTAATACTAAAAGTATAGAAAACATTTCTATCATATATGAGGTAATTTAGACTACAAGGTATCCTTATGTTTATTTAAAACTAAATCTTCTCTTTGAAATTGTTAATTGAGATAAATAACTTTTTAGTCAAAATATACACCTTTAGAGTAACAAAACTCTTAAGTTATTAGAAAGCCCTTGTGAATAACCAATATATAATGCCTTTTCTTTCATTTAGGTAATAAATACATTTTAGTAAAAGCAAACAATTCTGTTATTTACACTTCACTATTAGTTATAAAAATAGTAAAGCTACTACTATCAGATTTTGAGTAGCTTTTCATTATAGAGATTTAAAATGAAATTATTGCCTGAAAGATAATATCAAATGTCAGGAGTTGGTTTTCCTCTATTAAGAGGCATTTCACATCTTGTGAGAAGTAGTTTTTACATTTAGAAGACTTTGAAGAAGAAATAAATGGCAAGTCACTTAGAAAAGCTGATATTTTGATGAAAGGTCAGTAGGCCAAGAAGCTAGGCAAAAAATACTCAAAATAATCCTCAATTAACCTGTTTTTTCCATTTATGATGCTTCTCATCATTTACTACTTGAGCAATCTAGGAGCAACATTATTCCATCCTAGATAATTTCTACTTAAACACAAGTAACTTGTGCAATTTTGCATAAAAACACACCATAAGTTTTGTAATTTCCTCCAAAATCACTCAAATGAAAGTATATTTCAGTTATAACAATGTTTCTATTATATTGGCCTTTCACTTTTGTTTCTAAATTTTTAAGATCAGAAATACCTAAGTCGTAGATAAAAAATATAATTGTGGAGTGCTTTAAGCAGTGTTTAGGAGGGATCTTTGAAGCATATAACAAGAAATTTACACTTGTCATTTAATAATTCTATGATAAAAAATGGTTCAGTAATCTAAATTCTAGAATAAAAAGCAAATCAAAAACTGGACATAATGGTCCACTCTTATAATCCCAGTACTTGGGAGGCTGAGGTAGGAGGATTTCAGGTTCACAGTGAGTCTCAACAACTTAGTGAGAACCTGTTTCAAAACAAAAAGAAAGAAGAAATAGGGCCGGGGTGTAGCTCAGACATAGAATGCCACTGTTTGCAACCCCCAATATGCCCCCCCACACATACCAAAAAAGCAGATCAGAGAAAAGTTGATTGTTTGAATTATTAGCACATTTAAGTACATCTTTTTATTTATTTTTCTTCTAATCATTGATATAGTGAAATAAATATACATTTTTTCTTTGAATTTCCTTTTTGTAACAGTTCCATTCTATATCCCCACATCAGGACATAATTTCTAGAATAAACCATTCCTCTTTGTCCCAAATCTGAGCAAAAATTGTATGTTAGGAAAAGTATATTTTCGGTTCCTTTCCAAGTTTTGTTTTGTTTTGAATTGACTTTCCCCACAATTCTTACTCCTGTGAAATAAACAGACATATATGCATAATATAGTTGGAAAATATTACTTAAGGAACATTACAATAATATGTCACAATTTATGCTGAAAACTTTTCTAAAGCTGTGTTAAACTTGTACCACACTATTTCAAGCCTAGAAAGTACTCTGGAAGCCCAATATTGGAAAGTCCAATTATTTTGAACTTCTAAAAATTATTCTTTATATATTTATATTCATTCTTATAACCAGCTATTTATATCCACTTGAGTGAATCTATAGTCTTGCAATGAAAATATCTTGATAAATATACTCTTTTTTCCATTTTCAAAATTTCTGGAGGTCTTCCGATGTATGGGAAAAGACCACCACCAAAACACACATACCGCCAAGCATTCAGAGAGAATTAAAGACTAAAATATGTATTTAATATCTTTATTCCAAGCATTTTTGATAGGCAAGTTAGTCATAAATTATACAACTAGCTGCTCCGTGCCTCACTATAGATTCCATTGCCCTTCAAAATACCTAAAAGGGTTGAATCTTGCATGTGACACTATCCCTAAATTCAGAGTACTGACAAATCTGATGTGTGCACCATGATGCTGTGCTTTTGTACTCTGGGATCAAATAAGTGGATTAAATATATAATAATTTAAATATATAAACTGCAATTATAAATGTTTTAAGATAGATTTTATAAAAATAAGAATTCAAGTGAAACCGGGCGTGGTGGTGCACACTTGTAATCCCAGCATTCGGGAGGCTGAGACCAGAGGATCCGGGTTTGCGGCCAGCCTCAGCTACCTAGTGAGGCACTCCACAACTTAGTGAGACTCGGTTTCAAAATAAAGAATAAAAAATAGGGCTGGGGGTGTAGCTCGGAGGTAGAATGCCCCTGAGTTCAATCCCTAGTGCCACACACAAAAAAAAGAATTCAAGTGAAATTTGATAATGTAATAATTTTAATTACTAAAAATGCACAACAAAATTTACTTTTAAAGTATGAAATTATAAAAACAATTATTTATTTAAAATTGAAAATTGATTTCCAGATTGTGAAAATATCTGAACAGCAACTACAATAGCAGAAACTGGAGCTGTATTTTATTAACTAGAATGCACTGATTATCATGTCTAAAAATTTTGATATGAAAGTATAATTTATTCATTCAAAAAATTCTTGAAATAGTGTTCCATTCTCAATATTTGGATACACATATATGGTTCTTTAAAATATTTTGATAAATAATTATTTAATTGTCTATTGAATTAATTTTGTATCCTTACAGATAAAATTTGCTTACACTTTATTATGACATTAAAGAAAAATTAGTGAGAATGATATATTAAATAAGAATCGAAATTTTGCTGAGAAAAATCTAATTACTGAGGGGCTGTTTCCTTAATTAAAGTAGAACTTATAATGTTTAATGTATCAGAAGTTAAAATTAAAGTTGCATAAACAGTATATTCCTATAAAAATTTCAAAAGCTCTTTGTCTTATGTAGGAAACATATTTTTCTAATTTCCCTTCATCTTTTCTCTTAGAAAAAGGTCTATTTGCTTTAGATTCCTTGGGACCACCCTTTGAAATCCTGATCAAATCAACATATATGTGAGGGTATGGTTACTTACTAGAGGGTGACTTAATTGGGGTTTAATATGCCAGGGTGAAAGAGGTTGCCAATTGTATTAAAGTGCAAATTCTGCTCCAATTGATCAGTAAAATATCAAGTAATGATGGTCCTCCACAGTACCACCAGACATTTGCTTAGGCAACCTCTAATGCAGACTGATTATCTAGCTCTTCAAAGGACCAGTATTCACTGGAGCTGGAAACATTGCCCAAAAACTTTGTCCCTCCCACCATGAGATGCATGAAGTATAGTTAGTATTTGGGAATGGAGGCTTTACAGTTTTTTGTTTTTGTTTTTGTTTTGTTTTGTTTTTTGTGTTTTGTTTTTTGCGGGGGGCTCTTGCTTTGGACCATGAGACACTGGGAACAGGAGAGATAGGGTCTTACAAGACTTATTAACCCATCCTAGGTTGTCCTGGAAAAGGGCTATCATGAACTTATGCTCATTGGGTCTGAGGTCCATTCAATTGGAAGTGGGACCACTTGAGTTGCTGCTACATACGTGGAAAGTCATCTTTATTTGAGATGCTGGCAGAATTTCTAGTCCATTTTGACCAGGCATTTGTTTCCCCTTATACTGTCTTAACATTTATCATCTGGTATAAATTCTTTATTTCTACCATAGTGCCCTGGGTTGAAGGGTTGACATTAGCACCTGAGGTTGAATTATCAACTAGTCTAACAATAAGCAATGAATTTTTCTTAGCAGATTAATAACAAACAATGTCCACAGGAGAAAGATACAGCAGATCAAAGAAAAATGATTCATTCTAATATATAAAATGAAATTAAATGAAATAGAATAAAGTTTTCCCACATTACACATTTGATCATAAACCTTAGGCTTGGCTCTGTAATTAACAGATCTTATTTTACCTTAATATTTTAACTCATTAAACTGCCCTATACAAAATTTCTTTATGTTTTACTTGTATGTAAAACAAAAATTAGGTAACAGTTAGATTGCAGAAAGAGTTAACTTTGGTTAATCTCCAGACAATTCTATGTATTTCTAACCAAAACTTTTTGTATTGAGATGTGTTTTTAAATCAGAATAAAATATCAAGGTAGTTTTGATTTGCATCTCTCTGATTGCTAACATTTCCTCATACATTTATTGGCCATTTGTATTTCTTCCTTTGTGAAGTGTCTATTTAGATCCTTTTCCCATTTTTGACTGTGTTATTTGTTTTCTTATCTGTGAGTTTCTTGAGTTCTCTGTATATCCTAGATATGAGTCCTCTGTCAGATGAGTAACTGGCAAAGATTTTCTCCCACTCTGTGGGTTCTCTGTTGAGGTTCTTGATAGTTTCCTTTGCTGCACAGAAGCTCTTTAGTTTAATGTAATCCCACATATTGAGCTTCCTTTGAGTTGCTTGTGCTTTTGAGGTCCTGTTGAGAAAGTTTTGACCTGTGCCTATGTGTTGAAGTGTTGGACCTATGTCCTCTTCAAGTAGCTGCAAGGTCTCTGACCTGACTTCCAGGTCTCTGATTCACCTGGAATTGACTCTTGTGCAGGATGAGAAAGAGGGGTTTATTTCCATTTTCCTTCATATGGTTAACCAGTTTTGCCAACACCATTTGTTAAAGAGGCTATCTTTATTCCAGTGTATGTTTTTGGCTCCTTTGTCAAAAATCCGTTGACTGTAAGCACTTGGGTCTGTTTCTGGATCTTCTATTCTGCTCCATTGGTCTGTGTGTTTGTTTCTGTGCCAATACCATGCTGTTTTTATTACTGTGGCTTTGTAGTAAAGTTCAAAGTCAGATATTGTGATACCTCCTGCATGGTTCTTGTTACTAAGAACTACTTTGGCTATCCTAGGCTTTTTGTTGTTCCAAATGAATTTAAGGACTACCTTGAGATTTCACCTAACTCCAATCAGAATGGCAACTATCAAGAACACAAACAACAACAAATGCTGGCGAGGGTGTGGAGAAGTGGGAACCCTAATACATTGTTGGTGGGATTGCAAATTAGTGCAACCACTTTGGAAAACAGTATGGAGGATCCTCAGATGAATGAGAATGATCCTCCCATATGATCCAGCAATACCTCTACTGGGTATCTACCCAAAAGAAAGGAAACCAAACTATCAGACCAACGCATGCATATCTATGTTTATAGCTGCACAGTTTACAATTGCCAAACTATGGAACCAGCCAAGATGTCCATCAACAGATGAATGGATTACAAAACTATGAGATATGTATACAATGGAATTTTACTCAGCCTTAAAGAAGAACAAAATCATGTTATTTGCAAGGAAATGGAAGGAACTGGAAAACATGTTAAGTGAGATTAGTCAGTCACAAAAAGTTAATAATCGAATGCTCTCCCTAATATGTGGAAGCTAGGGAGAAAATGGGACATAAGAGGGACTCCAGATGAAGGAGAATTCTTAGGTGAACAAAGAATTTGATTTAACGGAAGGTGATGGGGGGAGGGGGGACACCCTAATGAGCATGATGTACTTACAAGATCACATCAAAGTTAATCACTAAACTGACCATGAGAAGGAGGGAGAAGGAGGGAGGGGGTGGAAATTGGGGAAGGGTTAATGAGAAATGTGTGCATGGATATCTTTGCCTATACTGGCTTGTACCCAACAAAGATGTGTGATTAACCCTGTTGTACCCAAGAAATGTATAAAAATCCATGCTAAAAAAAATTACATAAAATAAAACTAAATTTAATTTAATTTAAATTTCTCCAGAAAGTTAAAATAAGTGATGAAGTATCTTAATCTTCTCCTCTCTCCCCTACAAATATGCTGTTCTGAGTTTTCTAAGATTTCAAAATATTTCCAAGATCAAATCCCACAGTGTTTAAGAATCCTGAGTTTGAATCTTTGGACAAAGAGCTCATAAGTTAATTAATGCTGTCTTGTGGAGTTAGTGATTTCTCACTCTACTGGGGACTGTATTAGTGACTAAGGGAGCAGGTTGTCATATAGCAAAACTATACTTTGTGTTTTGCTTCTCTTTGTATAAAAACTTTGATCTTTAGCTTTTCTCTCATATGTAGGGAAGCATGAAGTCTTTGCCAGAGATCAATATATATAGCAATCTTCCATTTCCAATCTCCATAATTGTAAGATACATAACACTGTTTTTCCTTATAAATTACACTGTCCCTTATGTTGCAGTAGCAACATAAAACAGACTGAGATGGTGGTGATATGTCTTACTGTTTTTTTCTTGTTTCTTGATGCCTCAAATCAATATTTGAACATTTATTGAAGTAATCACCTCTTCCAGACTTTAGATGATGGTTGCAGTGGGTGAAGTTCTTCACAAATGGAATTGTGTGAGTGTGCTGGATCAATAGATGTCAGGAGTTCCAGAATTGGTAAAGGTGTACTAATGCAGTTGATGCAAAGCTTTGTCAACTGAAATTAGTGTTGATGAGAATTGCAGGGATCCTCACTGACCAAGGATATCCTCAGTGTCTGTGAGAACTATTGAAAATTTTTAGAAATGACAGCTGTTGGGCTTTCCCAATCCCTATTTCTCCTACAACATAAGTTATTGCTGAGGGTATCTCCCTTGGCACTGTATCAGGCTTATGAGTCTACCAGAAATTACAGTAACACCAATATCTGATGAGTCAGGCATAGAATGGCCATTGAGCTAAAGCCCAAAATACAGACATGCACGAAGAGATTACAGGTGTGTGGCCTGAGATGGTATTGAAAATAGTGAAGAAAGCACTGATACCAGTGTGCAAGGTACAGGTATTTGTGAATTGGCTGGGAAGCCACAGATATTAGCACATGAATGCATAGAGCTTTGGTAGGATCTGGGGCAGGGGTTATATCTCTAGGGAAGCTGATCTAGAGTATGGAATATTAGCATGCACAGACATTAAGTCTAGGGCTTGGACTGTATTTTAGTCATGTTTTGTTGTTATTGTTGTTGTTGCTGCTGCTGCTGCTGCTGTGACCAAAATACTCAATGAGAACAACTTAGAGGATGAAAGGCTTATTGCATGACAGTTTAAGAAGTTTAGTGTATAGTTGGCAGGTTCCAGAAAATGTGGGAAATGGCAAGTGGCAGAAGAAAACCACTCAACTCATGGTGGCTGGAAGCAAAGAAAGATTGGAAGTGGCCATGGACAGATATAGTCCTCAAGGACACACCTCCAGTGACCAACCTCCTCTAGCCATGCACCATCTCTTAAACTTGCTGCACTGGGGACATGCTTTCAAAATTTGAGCTTTTTAAAGTGGGGAGGTCATTCCAAACCCAAACCATAATATACTGTGAGTTTGCTTGCCATGACAGTGGCTCTGGTGTCTGAAGTATGTTTGGTTGCATGAAGCCTCAGAGACAGGGTCTAGAGTGCAAAGAAGTAGCTAGAGTGGCCTCAAGGTTTTGTGCACTAGTGGACTCTTTATAGATTTTGAGCTGGTGTCTGGAGCACAAGTATGGACATAGAAACCTTGGCTCTGGAGCCAGTCTGCAAACTAGCTTGCTATGACTATGGTTCTGGTGTCTGAAGCATTTGCAGGCAAAATATAGTAACAGAGCTGAGGTCTGGATTGTGGGTACTTGTGAAGTGGTGATGCCTGGAGGGTAAGAAAAATAGATAGTATTGATAGAGGTTGTGACTATTCTTTTGTGGCTACTTTTTAATGGAGGTGGAGTATGTGAAGGTATACCTCGCTCTCTGGTGTTCATAATCAGAAATGCCTACTGGTTATGTAAGTAGCAAAAGATGCCAGTGCCTTCTGTTGAGCAGGCTACTGGGGAGCACAGTAATTTCCAGTGCATGTCTAACACTAATAGCCAATGCTTTATTTCTGACACTAATAGTCTCTGCATTTCTTTGTTTTTAATTGTCTCTAGTAATATCAGTTATGCATATTATACTAGCAATAAATTTCATGGGCGTATTCTCCATTTTTTGGCTCCAATGTATACTTGCAGATTCTTCAGTGGGCCCTCAAACATTCCCAGGGTTATTTTGGTTTGTGGATAATTTGTGTGTGTGTGTGTGTGTGTGTGTGTGTGTGTGTGTGTGTGTGTGTGTGTGTTTAAATAGGAGTATAAAGGGCTGGTATCATCTTCTCTACCATCTTGGTGATAATATTATTGAAAAGATTCAAGTGCTGTGTGCGCATATGTCATTATCACTATAAACTATGATGATAACATCATAATGTGAGACCATAATGCACCAATAAAAGTATAAAAAAGAGAGAAAAAAAGAATATTCACGTACAGGCAAAAAAAAAAAAACACTTTTCAGGGAGAAAAATTTACCCAGAATCTTTAAACAGTTTCAAAAATAATTTTATCGCTGTGGAATATATATGAAAAGTTCCTCAGGCTATCAAGCTGGATTTATAAAAATGTATATAAATCCTTTATATTAGAAAATATAAGTCCACCAAGCTATTTCTAATTTCTTGACTCAACTGTTATAGTATTAAGATATTATCATATACATTCTGCAAATCATCTGGAAAGAACAAATATTCTACTCTTATTTCTAATGTTGTGTCTACATTCCTGGTTCAGTAATACAAAAAACTAGATATAGTTCATAAATACTTGAACATTTCTTTATGACAGTTGTTTTCTCTATCAATGGGGAAAATGATAACTACATTGCCTGAAGTCACAAACCTGGAGAAAGCTGAAATTTTTAAATTATTTGAATGCCAAGTAGGAAAATAACAATGCAAGGTAAAGGCAAATTATTGTGTGGTCTATACATTCCAACAAATGTTTTCAATATAATTCATCACTCACCAGGAAATGGATTTTGAAATTTTTTAAACTCACATACTTACACAGCATTCTTTCTAAAAACTGCTCAGTTTCTCAGTATCATAGCCTTAAAATGTTCCTGCATTTTTTTTTTGTGGTACTGGGGATGGAAACCAGGGGCATTCTACCTCCAAGCTACACCCTCAGTCCTATTTTTTTATTCTTTATTTTGAAACAGGGTCTCACTAAGTTGTGGAGGGCGTCACTAAGTAGCTGAGGCTGGCCATGAACCCGGATCCTCCTGTCTCAGCCTCCCAAGTACTGAAATTACAAGCATATGCCACCACGCCCTGCTTCCTGCATTTCTTTTAACAGAAATCACTTTGCCTATTTTGCTAATGTCTTGCATTATGTCTTATACTTAAGTCCATCCCACATTTTTAGATATCATTGTATGCTAAAGTAAAATAATTCTGCATAGCTAATTCATAAGTATTTTCACAATAGCATATAAACAGGTCTTTTCTTTGCTATACATTCTTATCTATTGTGGAAAATTGATGGTTTTACATATATAATGTGTGTGTGTGTGTGTGTGTGTGTGTGTGTGTGTTTATGCTATCCTCATTTCTTCACTTCTTCAGTGACTTCATATACATCTATGATTTAAATTATGACTTTTGAGTATTAGACTTCAGTATCTTTTTTAACAATATTCCCTGAGGTCCAGGTCATTATTTTCAGTGGTATGGTATACATTTTGATGTTCACATTCTGCTAGTATTTCAAACTCAGTATGCCAAAACTTGATTGCATCATCCCTCAGCCCTACTTCTTGAGCTTATTATCATGAAATATACCCTTGTTGCCTGAGCTCAATCAGTTGTCAGATTCACTTAGGTCTTTTCTATTATTGTTCTCAAATCTCTTTGTCTCAATATTACATGAATTCAAGTTCCAGTGTTTTTTCTCACAAAGCTATATGAATTCTAATTCTTCTAATTTCTACATAAAGGGCTTCTAACCTACCTTTATAGTTCTATTGTCTGAAATTTTCCATTTCCATGATATGAAATATCTTTTTATGTAATTTCCTTACTCTTTTTAAACTACAGTTTTCTCTCTATTTCCTTGTATCCACAATCTGACCACATCACCTGCTAGTATTTGTCTGAAATATACTTTTATATATACCCTGGATTGATCATGTTTCCTTCAAAAAAATTATTATGGTAGGATAAACAATGGTCCTAAAGAGGTCTGTGTATTAATCCTACAACTTGTTACCTGATGGAATAAAAAGGACATTGTAAATGTAACTATTAGGCCTCTGGCAATAGGGAGATCACTTTAAATTATCTAGGGAGGTACAATACAATTGCAAGGATCAATATAGAAAGAAGATGTTATTCCACTTTATATAAAGATGAAGGAATATACCATAGCCAAAGAATATAGGAGACCCGTAGAAGCTGAAAAAGACAAGAAAATAGATATTTCACTGAGGTCTCCCCAAAGAACATGACCTGATAATACTTTGGTTTTAGTCTCCTAAGATTAATTTTAATCTTTTGACTTTCAAAACTAAGATAATAGATTTATTTTTTAAGCCACTAAACTTATAGTAATTTGTTAGAGTAATAATAGAAATCTAATGTAATCAGGATACATAGTATTTTTTCTGATTAATGTGTTTAATATTATGTAACATTTTATGACAGAATAAAATGATATAACACATACACAAAACTATAATTAATATTTATGGAATAAAAACTCACATAAAAAGTCTGGCCCCATGAAAACATTGAATCAGTATTATGCATAATTATTCATAACATCAATTTTCCTTATTATCCCTCATGCTTTCTTTGTTTTTTTCTTTTCATTTTGTCCTTTTCTGTGTCACTATTGAAGGTTCTGAATTAAACAAGGGAGTTATTCAAGGCTCAATCTAGAGTCTTTCATATTCTGTGACATTTACCTCTAGAAAATACAATCCCACACAATCACTACCACACATATGATTCTGAAATTTATATCGCTATATTAGATGTCTCCTCTAGGTTACAAACCTATAACATACCCACTAAATAATTTCAAAACATTGAAAAGTGAATGAAAATTTTATCCTTTAATCTTTGCCCTCTTCCAATATAACCTGCCTCATTAAATGTTGCTTTCTTTCACCCAGTTAAACAAAAACAAACAAAAAATGATTTGTTTATTAAAAAAATTTGGGGGACTGGAGGAGTTGTTCAGTGTCAGAGTATTTAAAATGCTGAAGGTCTTGGGTTTGATTTGCACCACTGGTGTAATATATATTACATATATAGTATATCAATATAGTAATATGTATTATATTAATGTAGTAGCATATATTAATATATATTATTAAATATATATCAAATGTCAAATGCATTTGGCAAGTTCATATGCATCTGACAAGTTATTGCCCTGTTGAATCAAGAAGACACAGAATAAACAATTTTCTTACTTAGATTTATTTTTTATCTTTCATCTTATGGTTTTATTTTTTATTTGAATATTTTCTTTTTAGTATTTTAGATACTTCAGGAATATCTACAAGTTATTTAGTGGCCTCTCTTCATTAATCTACAAATATATGCTGACATGAAAAGAAGTAATATTTTTTATCAACTCTACTTTTGGAATTAAATAAAATATGTTTTCTAGTTGCAGGCACTGCTTATTAGAACATTTTATTTTATATTGGTGCATTGTAATCATACATCTTGATGCAGTTCCAGATGATAGAGGCATACATGCACACATCTCTAATTTACCCTATCCCCAATTCCCAACCCATTCCCTCCCACTTTATCCTTCTCATGTTCAGTTTAGTGTTTGACTTTGATATGTTTTTTAATGTATATCATGTGCATTAAAGTATTCCCCCCCATTACCTTCATTTAGGTAGCCTTCTTTGCTCATCTAAAGTTTCTCCTTCTTCATCTAGAGTCCCTTTTATGACCCAATTTCTCTCTAGCTTCTGCATACTAGGGAGAGCATCCAACTTTTTACTTTTAGGGACTGACTAATCTCATTTAACATAATGTTTTCTGGTTCCATCCATTTCCCTGCAAATGACATGCTTTTGTTCTTCTTTATGGCTGAGTAAAATTTCATTGTGTACATATCCCATAGTTTTGTGATCCATTCATTTATTGATGGACATCTTCACTGGTTCCATAGTTTGACAATTGTGAATTGTGTGGCTGTAAACACAGGTATGCATGCATTACTCTGGTAGTTCAGTTTCATTTCTTTTGGCTAAATATCCATCAGTGGTACAACTGGGTCATACAGTAGTTTCAGTCCCATTCTTCAGAGGACCATTCATAATGTTTTCCAAAGTGGTTTCACTAATCTGCAATCCAACCAACAACGTATCACAGTTACCACTTCTTTACACCCTCACCAGCATTTGTTGTTCTTTGTGTTTTAAATAATTGCCATTCTAATTGGGGTTAGGTGAAATCTCAGGGTAGTTTTGATTTCAATCCCTCTGATTGCTAGTGATGTTGAGCATTTCTGGATGCATTTATTGGCCATTTGTATTTTTTTCTTTTGTGAAGTATCTATTTAGTTCACTTGCGCATTTTTTAAAAATATTTTTGTTGGTGCATAATAATCATACATCTTCATGGGGTATAAGCTAGTAGAGCTATACATGCACGCAGCACTCTTTTAGCCCTTCCCCAATCCATATTCTCTTTCCTCCCCCCGCCTTTTTCTCATGGTCAGATAAGTGATTGACTTTGATAGTTTCCTGAATGCACATCACTTGCTTTAGGGCGTTTACATCTTCCTCCCTCTCATCACCTTCAGTTAGGTCACCTTCATTGCTCATATAAGGTTTCTAATTCTTCATCTAGAATCCCTTCTATGACCGACTTTTTTCCTAGATTCAGCATTTTTTTTTTACTTTTTGTGACTAATTAATCTTATTTAGCATAATGTTTTCCAGTTACATCCATTTTCCCGAAAGTGACATGGAATTTTTCTTCATTATGACTGAGCAAAATTCTGTGTACATATCCCATAGATTTGTAATCCATTCATCTGTTGATGGACATCTTAGCTGATTCCATAACTTGGCAATTGTGAATTGTGCAGCTAGAAACATAGATGTGTGTGCATTTTTCTGGTAGTTTAGTTTCCACTTTTTAGGTAGATACCCAGAAATGGTTTTACTGGGTCATATGATAGATTTATTCCAATTTGACTGAGTATCCTTTATAAAGTTTTCCCACTTCTCCACACCCTTACCAGCATTTGTTGTTTCTTGTGTTTTTAATGATTTCCTTTCTAATTGGTGTTGGGCGAAATCTCAGGGAAGGTTTGATTTGCACCTCTCTGATTATTAATGGTGTTGAACCTTTCCTCATGCATTTATTGTTCATTTGTATTTCTTCTTTTGTGAAGTGTCTATTTAATTCACTTACCCATTTTTTGATTGGGTTATTTGTTTCCTTAGCTGTGATTTTCTTGAGTTCTCTGTATATTCTAGATATTAGTCCTCTATCAGAGTAGTAGTTGGCAAAAATTTTCTACCATTCTGTCTGCTCTCTGTTAAGGTTCTTTATAGTTTTCTTTGCTGCACAGAAGATATTCAGTTTAATGCAGTCCAAGGTAATGATCCTCCTTTGAATTTCTTGTGCTTTTAAGGTCATGTTGAGAAAGTTTTTACCTGTACCTATATGTTGAAGTGTTGAACATATGCCCTCTTCAAGTAGCTACAAGGTGTCTGGCCTGACTTCCAGGCTTTTGATCCATCTTGAATTGACTCTTGTGCAGGGTGAGAAAGTGGGGTTTATTTCCATTTTTCTGCATATGGTTAACCAGTTTTGCCATCACCATTTGTTAAAGAGGCTATCTTTTTCCAGTGTATATTTTTTGCTTCTTTGTCAAAAATCAACTGGCTGTAAGTTTATGGATTTGTATCTGAGTCTTTTATTTTGTTCTAGTGGTCTATGTGTCTATTTTTGTGTCAATACCATGCTGTTTTAATAAGTATGGCTTTATAGTATAGTTTGAAGCCAGGTTTTGTTATGTCTCCTATGTGGTTCTTGTTGCTGAGGCATACTTTGGCTATTATGGGAATTTTGTTGTTCCAAATTAATTGAAGGATAGATTTTTCTATGTCTCTGAGGAATTATCTTGGTAATTTCATTGGTATTGCATTGAATCTGTTGATCACTTTTGGGAGAATGACCATTTTGATTATATTTATTCTGCCTATCCAACAAGATGGAAGGTCCTTTCATCTAAAGCTTTCTTTGATTTCTTTTTTCAATGTTTTATAATTTTCCTTGTAGAAGTCCTTTACTTTCTTCTTTAGAGATATTCCCAAGTATTTTATTTCACAGGGGAATTGGGGTATCATGAATGGAACTCTTTTCTGGATATTTTTTCCAGCAGATTTATGGTTGGTACATAGGAAAGCTTCTGATTTTTTGAGATTGAATTTGTATCCATACACTTTGCTGAATTTGTAGATCAGTTCTATAAGCCTTTTGGTGGAGTTTGTTGGGTCTTCTAAGTATAGCATCATGTCATCTGCAAACAGGAATAGTTTTAGTTCTCCCCTTCCTATTTGTACTCCATTGGTTTCCTTCTCTTGCCTTATTACTGTGATTAGAGCCTCAAGTACTATATTGAACAGAAGTAGTGACAATGGATATTTTTGTCTTGTTCCTGACTTCAATGGGAACTCTTGAAGTTTTCCTTATTTAATATGATGTTGGCTGTGGGCCTATTGTTTATTGCCTTCATGATGCTGAGGTATGGTTCTTCTCTTTTCATTTTCTGCATTTCTTTAACATGAATAGGTGTTGGATTTTATAAAATGCTTATTCAGCATCTATTGAAATGATCATGTGTTTTTTGTCTTTGGTTCTGTTTCTGTGGTGAATTACATTAAATATTTTTTCATATGTTGGACCAGCCTTGCATTACTAGAATGAACCCGATTTGGATATGCTGTATATTCTTCTTTTTTTATATATTTATTTTTAATTGGTGCATTGTAATCATACATTTTTGTTAGGTACAAGTTCATAAAGGCATACATGCACACATTTTTCATTTAACCCTTCCCCAATACCCACCCCACTCCCTCACACTCCCCCCTTCTTAAATTTAGATTAGTGATTGACATTGATATATTTGTGAAAGTACAACATATGCATTAGGGTGATCGCCCCTCCCATATCACCTTCAGTTAAGTCAACTTCTTTGCTCATCTAAGGTTTCTACTTCTTCATCTGGAGTCACTCTTATGCCCCATCTTCCCCCTAGCATCTGCATATTAGGAAGAACATACTTTTTTTACATTTGTTTGATAGACTAATCTCATTTAACATAATGCTTTCCAGTTCCATCCATTTCCCTGCAAATGACATGATTCTGTTCTTCTTTATGGCTGAGTAAAATTCCATTGTGCACATATCCCATAGTTTTGTAATCCATTCTTCTGTCGATGGACATATTGGCTGGTTCCATAATTTAGCAATTGTGAATTGTACAGCTATAAACATAGATACACATGTGTCATTCTGATTGTTTGGTTTCCATTCTTTTGGGTAGATACCCAGAAGTGGTATTGCTGGATCATATGGTAAGTTCGTTCCCATTCGCCTCAGGATCCTCCATACTGTTTCTCAAAGTGGTTGCACTAATTTGAAATCCCACCAACAATATATTAGGGTTCCCACTTCTCCACACCCATGCCAACATTTGTACTTGTTCGTGTTTTTTATGATTGCCATTCTGATTGGAGATAGGTGAAATCTCAAGGTAGTTTTGATTTGCATCTCTCTGATTGCTAATGATGTGGAACATTTCCTCATACATTTATTGGCTATTAGTATTTCTTCTTTTGTGAAGTGTCTATTTAGTTCCTTTGCCCATTTTTGATTGGGTTACTTGTTTGCTTAGCTGTGATTTTCTTGATTTCTCTGTATATTCCAGATATTAGTCCTCTATCAGAAGAATAGCTGGAGCCAGGCGTGGTGGCGCACGCTTGTAATCCCAGCATTTGGGAGGCTGAGACCGGAGGATCCGGGTTCACGGCCAGCCTCAGCTAACTAGTGAGGCACTCCACAACTTAGTGAGACTCAGTTTCAAAATAAAGAATAAAAAATAGGGCTGGGGGTATAGCGCAGAGGTAGAATGCCCCTGAGTTCCATCCCCAGTACCAAAAAAAAAAAAAAAAAAAAAAAGAAGAAGAATAGCTGGCAAAATTTTTCTCCCAGTCTGTGGGCTCTCTGATGAGGTTCTTGATAGTTTCCTTTGCTGCACAGAAGCTTTTCAGTCTAATGCAATCCCATGTATTGATCTTCCTTCGAGTTGCTTGTGCTTTTGGGGTCTTGTTGAGAAAGTTTTTACCTTGAGTTGACTCTTGTGCAGGGTGAGAAAGTGGGGTTTATTTCCATTTGTCTGCATATGGTTAACCAATTTTGCCAACACCATTTGTTTGAGGCCTTTTTCGAGTATATATTTTTGGCTACTTTGTCAAAAAATAAATTGACTGTAAGTTTATGGGTTTGATTCTGAGTCTTCTATTCTGCTTTCTTGTTCTATTTGTCTCTTTTTGTGCTGATACCATGCTGTTTTTATTACTGTTGCTTTGCAGTATGGTTTGAGGTCAGGTATTGTGATGCCTCCTTGTTGCTAAGAACTATTTTGGCTATTGTGGGCTTTTTGTTGTTCCAAATGAATTTAAGGACTGATTTTTCTATGTCTGTGAGGAGTGACCTTGGTAATTTAATTGAATCTGTAGATCACTTTTGGGAGGATGGCCATTTTGATGATATTTATTCTGCCTATCCAAGAACATGAAGATGTTTCCATCTTATGAGGTCTTAATCGATTTCTTTTTTCAACTTCCTATAGTTTTCCATATAAAGGTCTTTTACCTCCTTGGTTAGGTTTATCCCTAAATATTTTATTTTTCAGGGTGCTATTTTGAATGGAATTGTTTTCTGGATTTCTTCTTCAATGGATTTATGGTTGGCATACAGGAAAGCTTCTGATTTTTTAAGATGGATTTTGTATCCAGACACTTTGCTGAATTTGATGATCAGTTCTATAAGTTTTTTAGTTGACTTTGTTGGGTCTTCTCAGTATAGTATCATGTCATCTGCAAAAAGAGATAGTTTTAGTTCTTCTTTTCCTATTTTTAACCTTTGATTTCCTTCTCTTTTCTTATTGCTTTGGCTAGAGTCTCAAGTACTATATTGAACAGAAGAGGTGATAATGAACATCCTTGATTTGTTTCTGTTTTTAGCAGGAACTCTTGCAGTTTTTCTCCATTTAATATGATGTTGGCTGTGAGCCTATTGCATATTGCCTCTATGATTTTGAGGTTTGCTCCTTCTAGCCCAATTCTGTCCAGTACTTTTAGCAATAATGAATGTTGGATCTTGTCAAATGGTTTTTCAGCATCAATTGAGATGATCATGTGATTTTTGTCTTTGATTTTGTTCATGTAGTGAATTACATGGATTGTTTTTCATATGTTGAACCAGGCTTGAATCCCTGGGATGAACCTGACTTGGTCTTGGTGTATAATATTCTTGATGTGGTTTTGAATGTGTATTGCTAGTATTTTATTTATCAATTTTTCATCTAAGTTTATCAATGATAAAGGCTTATTGTTTTCTTTTCTTGAGATGTCTTTATTTGGCTTTGGTATTAATGTGATTTTGGCTTCATAGAATGTGTTGGGAGGGTCCCGTTTCTTTCTATTTCCGGAATATTTTGGGGAGTATTGGGATTAGCTCTTCTATAAACGTTTTATAAAATTCAATTGGAGCCGGGCTTGGTGGCGCACGCTTGAAATCCCAGCATTCGGGAGGCTGAGACCGGAAGATCCCGGTTCGCGGCCAGCCTCAGCTACATAGTGAGGCACTCCACAACTTAGTGAGACTCGGTTTCAAAATAAAGAATAAAAAATAGGGCTGGAGGTGTAGCTTGGAGGTAGAATGCCCCTGAGTTCAATCCCCAGTACAGCAAAAAAAAAAAAAAAAAAAAAAAAAAAAAAAAAAAAAAAAAAAAAAAAAAAAAAAAAAAAAAAAAAAAAAAAAAAAAAAAAAAAAAAAAAAAAAAAAAAAATTCAATTGGAAAACCATCTCACCCTGTGCTTTTGTTTGATGGTAAAGTCTATTGCTGTTTCTATCTTTTTGCTATTCTATATCTCCTTGACTCAATTTAAGAAGGTTATATGTGTCTAGAAATTTCTCCTGGATTTTCCATTTTGTTGCAGTATAGTTTTTTCAAAGTAGTTTCTGAATATCCACTGTATTTCCACACTGTCAGTGGTAATATTCCCTTTTTCAGCTCTTATTTTTGTGATTTGGGTTGATTCTCTCTTTCTTTTGGTGATTTGGTTAATGGTTTATCTTTCTTGTTTATTTTTTCAAGAAACCAGGTTTTGTTGATTTTCTGTATTTTTGGTTCCCTACTGCATTAATTTCTGCTCTGATTTTAATAATTTCCTGTCTTCTTCTGGCTTTAGGTTTATACTGTTATTGTTTTTCAAGTTCTTTGAGCTGTGTAATTAATTATTTATTTGATGATTATCTTTTCTTCTTATGTGGGCACTCAGTGCTATAAATTTTCCTCTTAGTACTGTCTTTAAGGTGTCCCAGAGGTTTTGATATGTTTTGTCTCTGTTTTCATTATTTTCTATGAATTTTTTAATTTCTCCCCTTCCTTCTTTTATGACCCATTCCTCATTCAGCAGTGTGGTGTTCAGTATCCATGTGTTTACATGGTTACTCTGGGTCTTCTTAGAGTTGATTTCTAGTTTCACCCCATGGTGGTCTGAAAAGATACAGGGAATTATGTTACATTTTTTAAAATTTGCCAGTGCTTGCTTTGTGGCCCATAATGTGGTCTATTTTGGGGAAGATTCCATGTGCAGCTGAGAAACCTGTTAATCCCGCTGTAGCTGGATGAAATATTCTGTATGTGTCTAATAGGTCCATTTGTTTTATGGTATTTTTTAAGACTGAGACATCTTTACTGACCTTTCATTTAGATTGGTCTAGTGATGTGTGAAGAGTATTGAAGCCTCCCAGTATTATTATATTGGGATGTATGTGTGACTTTATATCATGAAGAATTGGTTTTATGAAAGTGGCTGTACCTATGATTGGGGCATAAATGTTGACAATTGTTATTTCTTCTTACTGGATTGTTCCTTTTACTAGTAAAAAATTACCTTCTTAGTTTCTTCTGATAAGCTTAGGCTTGAAGTCTAACTTACCTGATAATCATAGTTGCTTCTCCTGCTTGTCTTCAAATTACATTGGCATGGGTTACCTTACTCCACCCCTTCACCTTTAGTTTGTGGGAATCTTTGCTTATAAGATGTGTTTCTTGCAGGTAGCATATAGATGGATTCTGGGTTTTAATCCATTTTGCCACTCCTTGGGGAGTTGAGGCCATTTATATTCAGTGTGATTATTGAGAGATGATTTGAGTTTTGACTTCTGTTTTCAGTAGTGTTTATTCTTCTTTGCTTAGTTGTTTACTTCCTGGAAATTGTTGTTTCTGTGGTTCTGACATTTACGTGTTAGTTCTTCTTTGCAGTTAATCTCTTTGAGTATTTTCTACAGTGCTGTTTGGAAGACATAAATGTTTTCAGTTTTTATTTGTTATGGAAGGTTTTTATTTCCCCATCAATTTTGAGAGAGAGTTTTGCTGGATAGAAGAATCTTGGCTGCAAGTTATTTTCTTTCAGAGTTTGGAATATGTTGCTACAGCCCCTCCTGGCTTTCATGACTTGGTTCGGGAGTTCTGGAGTGATTATAATTCTTTTACCTCTAAATATCACTTGGCCTTTTACTTTTGTTTCCCTTAGGATTCTCTCCTTGGCCTCTACTTTGGTCAATTTGATTATTATGTGGCGTGGTGAACCTCTTCTTTGGTCTTGCCAAGAGGGGATTCTATATGTTTTCTGTACCGGTGTGTCAACTTCTCTTTCTATGTTTGGAAAATTCTCTGATATTTCTTTGAAAATATGGTATATTCCATTAGTTTCAGCTTCTAGTCCCTCTTCTTTGCCTATTATTCTTAGGTTAGGTTAGCTGTCGTAAAATTGACCCAGATCTTGTCGATGTCCAATTCATGCTGTCGAATTTTTTTTCTTGATTATGTATTATGGATTCATTTTTTGAATGGTCATCTTCTAAGAGTGATATTCTATTTTTCATGTTGTCTAATTTACTATTTATAGTTTGTATTGATACCATCACTTCAATTATTGCATCTTTCACTTCCTTCAATGGTTTTCTTTGGTTCCTGTTCAGTGTGTCAGATTCTTTGTTTACGTGTCCCTTTATTTCTTTCCAACACACCCTGCATTCTTTCTGGAAATCTTGTATTGTTTCTAGTACTAAACATCTGAATTGTCCTTCTGGTGATCTCTGCCATTCTGTGTTTGTGAATTCTGTTATTGTGGGGTTGTGGTGACTCATTGTTTCTTTGCTATTTTTCCTTCCCATGGTTTCCCTGTTCTTAAATTTATATCTTTGCTGCTCTTGCTAGCTTTCTCTCAATTTATAGGTTTCTGATTTTTATTTTCTCTCTGAGTAGTATCTTGTACTGAGTTGCAATTACTCTAGGACTTCTTCTGCCCAATCTAATGATGCCATTGGTGGGTTTCAGGCATTGACTTCTAGGGTTTGTTTGTTGCTTCTGTTATGGGGATTTGTCTCAGAGGTGTGAGTAGGACAGTTTGTGTCCTCTTTGTTTTTAGGCCTTGGTGTGAGATGTATTGAGCTTTTCCTTCTATCAGTAGAGGTTAGTTTATCCTAGGGTTTGTCAGTCTCCTCTGGTGGTTCACCTCTCTGGACTAATCTCTGCAATAGGGATTTAGAGGTGTCCACTGGTATATACAGGACAGGTATGCTTTCTCGTGAAGGTTGGGTCAGAAGTCACAGTAATGAATGCAAGAATAGGGTAAAGTAGAAGGTCTGGTCCAGTGGAATAAGGATTTGAGTGTGTTGAGGTGACGTATGGTAGATAGTAGAGATAGTGGATATGTCAGAGGATTCTGGTATTCAATGTAGAGTATTTAGGTGTAGTGGTATGAAATTGTCTTGATATGAAACAAGGAAAAAAGAAAAGAGAAGTAAAAGTGTTGTGGAGAAGAATATAGATAGGAGAGAGAGAAGAAGCTTGTAAAAGGGATGAGGAAGAGATTCAACACACTGAGCAAAAAAATAACAAAGCAACCTATCATCCAATACAAACAAAACAAAGAATATAAAATAAAACAGAGTAAGAACAAAATAAAACAGGAAAACACACACTTAAAAAAAACAAAGCAAAACAAAAAGAAACAAGAAAAACAACAATAACAAAAACAAAAGCAAAATGCGAGCATGAATGTAGGTACAGATCCTAGTTGGTCTCTGCAGGTCTTTTGGATCTCCGTGGATATTTTCTGTTTTTAAACATTGCTCACTATGTTAGATTATTAAGCATGTTTCAGGCAATCTCTCCACATGACATATCCCTGTGCTGCTCTTGTCTATGTGGGTAGGGGGGCAACACTGTGTCTGGACTCAGTGTAGACTGGAGGCTCAGCACTTTCCACAGGCCCTGTCTGCATCTCTCTATCTGCCTTTGCTGGTGGTGGGTGTGCAGTTTAAATGCCAGGCATTTTTCAGGGGGGCCTGTAAATTCTCTATGCCCTGTGTGTTCTGGGTCTATCCCACACTTCTGCTCCTATCCAATTGCTGGAGGGACAAGTGATGGAGTCTGTCCTTGGCACATGCCCCCCCACCCCGGAGAGCTCAGAAAACTTACAGTTCCATACTGCTCTGTTTCTGGAGGGAGAGGTGAGCTGACGTGTCCCCACCAGAGGCTTAAGCTAGTTGTCCTGGGTGTTTCTGGTCACTGTTGGTGGTGCATGGATATGCCTCTTGATTAGGGTGTGGAGTTCTGGAGTCACTTACTCCACATCTATTTGCTGGGTATGCAGAAGGTCATTAGATGTCTTGATTCTAGTAGACCCTGCGCCCGGCTACTAGCTCAACGGCTACCTCTTCTCTGCAGTGCGCGCCACTGCCATGCACACGGACTCCTTTGTTCTCCCTGGTCTGCTTTCTGGGTTCTGTTTAGGTGCTTTTATTGCTTTTTTCACTTTTTTGCTTCTTTGCTTTTCTTTCCTTCCATCAAGAAGATTTTTTTGGCAGTTTTTATTCAAGCTTTGCAGTGCAGTTGATCACTGCTCTGGCTCTGGAGGGAGAGGCCTCACTGTGGGCTTAAGCTATTCATCCCAGGTGTTCCAGTCACTGTCAGAGGTACACGTATATACCACCTGATTAGAGTGTGGAGTGCTGGAGTCACTTACTCCACATCTGGTCACTGGGTATGCTGGAGGTCGTTAGGTATCTTGGTGCTAGTATACACCAGGCCGGGCAACCAGCTCAGTGACTGCCACCATTTAGCAGCATGCACCTCTGCCAAGCGCACGGGCTCCTTTGCTCTCCCTGGTCCAATTTCTGCATTCTTTTCAGCTGCTATTCAGTTTTCATTACTTTATTCCCTTTTTTGTTGCTTCTTTCTTCCTTCAAGAAGCTGCTTTTATGGCAGATTTGATTCAAGCTCACAGTGCTTGAGGAGAGGTGTTTCACTCAGATGCCATCTTGGGCTCTCTCTCCATGTTGTGTATTATTCTTGATGTTGTTTTGATTGCACATTGCTAGTATTCTGTTTACCAGCTTTGCGTCTAAGTTTATCAGCTATATAGGCCTATGAGCTGTCTATTTGGCTCTGGTGTTAATGTGATGCTGGCTTCATAGAATGCATTTGAGAGAGTCCCTTTTCTTTTTATTTCATGGAATAGATTAAGAAGTATTAGGATTAACTCTTACATAAATGTTTTATAAAATCCACTTG
Source organism: Graphiurus murinus (assembly GCA_004027655.1). Taxonomy (NCBI): domain Eukaryota; kingdom Metazoa; phylum Chordata; class Mammalia; order Rodentia; family Gliridae; genus Graphiurus; species Graphiurus murinus. The sequence continues at coordinate 63,769 of PVLC010001939.1, forward strand.
GGAATCCATCTGGCCCAGGGCTTTTGTTTGATAGTAAACTCTTTTTTGCTGCTTTTATCTCTTTGTTTGTTATTGGTTGGTTTAAGTTTTCTGTATCTTCTTGACTCAGTCTATGAAGGTTATATGTGTCTAGAAATTTGTCAGTTTCTTCTAGATTTTCCATTTTATTGCAATATAGTTTTTCAAAGTGGTTTCTAATGATCCTCTGGATTTCCATACTGTCAGTGTTGTTTTTTTTTTTTTTTTTGCAGTACTGGGGATTGAACTCAGGGGCATTCTACCTCTGAGCTACACCCCCAGCCCTATTTTTTATTATTTTTTTTAGTTTGAAACCAAGTCTCACTAAGTTGCGGAGTGCCTCACTAGGTAGCTGAGGCTGGCCACAAACCCGGATCCTCCAGTCTCAGCCTCCTGAATGCTGGGATTACAAGAGTGCGCCACCACACCCAGCTTACTGTCAGTGTTATCCCCTTTTTCATCTCTCATTTTGGTAGTTTGGGTTGATTCTCTCTTTTGTTTATGTTGGATAATGGTTTATCTGTCTTGTTTATTTTTTCATGAAATCGGCTTTTGGTTTTATTGATATTCTCTATATTTTTGTATTCTCTACTTCATTAATTTCTGCTCTAATTTTAATAATTTTTTCTCTTCCACTGGATTTGTATTTAGGATGTTCTTGTTTTTCAAGAGCTCTGAACTGTGTCATTAGGTTACTTATTTGGTGATTTTCTGTTTTTTTCATATGGGCACTCACTGCTATAAATTTTCCTCTTAGTATTTCCTTCAAGATGTCCCAGAAATTTTGATGTGTTATATCTCTGTTTTCCTTTATTTCTAGGAGCTTTTAAAATTTCTTCTCTTACTTCTATGACCTGTTCTTCATTAAGCAATGTGGTATTCAATGTCCATGTTTTTACATGGTTACTCTGAGGCTTCTTGTAGTTGATTTCTAGGTTCATTCTGTTGTGGTCTGAAAAGATGCAAGGAATTATGTTACATTTTTTGAATTTGCCAGTGCTCATTTTGTAATCTAGAATGTAGTCTATTTTGGAGGCTGTTCCATGGGCATCTGAGAAATATGTAAATTCAGCTGTAGTTGGGTGAAATATTCTGTATGTATCCCATAGGTCCATTCAATTTATGGTATTCTTTAGGTCTGAGACATCCTTACTGACGTTTTGTCTTGAAGATAAGCTTAGTGTTGTGAGAGGAGTACTGAAGTCTCCCAGTATTATTGAATTAGGATCTATGTGTGACTTTATATCACAAAGGGTTTGTTTTATGAAAGTGGCTGCACCTATGTTTGGGCATAATTGTTGACTATTCTTATTTCCTCTTGCTGAATTATTCCTTTTACTAGTAAAAATGACCTGCTTTGTCTCTTCTGATAAGCTTAAGATTGAGTCTAATTTGTCTGATATCATAGTTGCTACTCCTGCTTGTATTTGAGTTTTATGGATATTGGTTAGCTTGATCTTGCCCTTCCCCTTTAGTTTATGTGAATCTTTGCTTGTAAGGCATGTTTATTACATACAGCATCAAGATGGATTTTGAGTTTTAATCCATTTGCCACCTTGATTATTGAGAGATGGTTTTTTAATTCCTAACATTTTGACTTTTGTTTGAGGTAGTATTTGTTCTTCTTTGCTTAGTTGTTTGCTTCCTGGAAATTATTGTTTTTCTAGTTTGGTTTATTTGTTAGTTATTCTTTGTAGTTAATCTCTTAGATTATTTTCTTTAGTACTTGTTTGGAAGATATAATTTCTTTCAGCTTCTGTCATGGAAGATTTTTATTTCCCCATCAATTTTCAGAGATAGTTTTGCTGGGTAGGAGAATCTTGTCTGCAAGTTATTTTCTTGCAGAATTTGGAGTATGTTGTTCCAGGTCCTGCTGGCTTTCATGACTTAGTTTGGGAGGTCTGGAGTGATTCTAATTGGTTTGCCTCTAAATATCACTTGATCTTTTACTTTTGTTACCTTTAAGATTCTCTCCTTGGCCTCTACATTAGTCAATTTGATTATTATGTGGTGTGGTGAACCTTTTCTCTAATCTTGTCTAGATGGGGTTGTATATGTTTTATGTACCTGTGTGTTGAATTCTCTTTCTGTTTGGAAAATTCTCTGATATTACTTCTTTGAAAAGATGATTGATTCCATTATTTCAACTTGGGAAATACACACAATGGAATTCTACTCAGCAATAAAGAAAAAAAATAATGTCATTTTCAAGAAAATGGAAACACCTGGATAGCATTATGTTAATTGAGATTAACCAGTCACAGAAAGTGAAAGGTCATATATTTTCTCTAATATACACAAGCTAGTGAGTAACTGGGTTACCAGAGGTATTCCAGATAGCATAGGAGAAACCTCAGTGGAGCCAGGGAGGTGGTCTAAAGTAAGGGAAGTGGGAAGACTGAGGTTCACTATTGGAAATACTAACACTGATTGTGTGTACATCTGTGAAAATCCCATTATCAGTCTCAGTCCTCTGTATTGGAAGAGGAGAGACAGGGAGGTGGGGAGGGGCATCAAGTGCTGTGTGCATGTATATCAATGTCAACATGATTTACATTATGATGTGAGGTGATAATGTACCAATAAAATCACATTAAAAATAAAATAAAATTGGCTCAGATCTCTTCAATATCCAATTCATCCTGTTGAATTGATTTTTCTAAATTCTTTACCATATGTTTACTTTTGGAATGGTTATCTTTCAAGAATGAGATTCTGTTTTCCATGTGCTCTAATCTACTGTTTATATTTTGTATTGATGCCTTAACTTCAATTTTAAATCCTTTACTTGCTTTAAGACTTTGTTTTTATTCCTGTTCAGGTGTCAGATTCTTACTTTGTTTTTTCTTCATTTCTTTCAGGCTTTCTCTGATTTCTTTTTGAATGTCCTGTATCATTTCTGCTATTAAAGTTCTGAATTTTCCTGGCAATCTTGGCAATTCTGTTCTGCTGGGTTCTGTTATTGTGGGGTTATGGGAGCTCATTTTTTCCTTGTTATTCTTTCTTCACATGATTTCTGGTTTCTTAAGTTCATAACTTTGTTACTTTTGACAACTTTCTCTCAGTCAGTAGGTTTCATATGTCTATTTTCTCTCTCTAAATAGTATTGTATTGTGGAGGCAGATATTTAACACTAGGCATAGTTTAATATCCTGTACAATATGGTTATTCTCTTTCTCTGTTGTGTTTTATCATCCTTTGATACCAACCTTGAAAACTTTGTCTACTATCACCCCACTTTTGTTCTACCTGTGGATCAACAGTACTGAGCTACAGTTACTCTCGGGCTCCTTCTGCCTTTTGCAATGGTGATATTGATGGGCTTCAGGTATTAAGATCCACGGTCCTGTCTGTCACCTCCATTATAGGGAGTTAGAATCTCAGACATGTGATCAGAAGAGTTTGTGCCCTATGCCTTTTTAAACCTTGATGTGTGAGCTATTGGGTGATTCCTTCTGTCAGCTGTGGATAGTTTATTTCTAGTGTTTGACAATCTTTTCCAGTGGTTCATCTGTCTGGTCCAATCTCAGCAATAGTGATTTAGAGGTGTCAGCTGGTGTATACAAGGGCGAATTGTGTTGTATTCAGTGTGGACGTTTTGGTGAGGGGGGAGGAGCCAGAGTGATGGGTGCGGGAATAGGTTAATGTACAGTATATGATTGAATGGAATGAGAGTTTGAGTAAGGTTTAAATAAGGTAATATATGGTAGAGATTAGACACAGTGAATACGTTGGAGGATTCTAGTAGTCAATATAGAGTATTTTGGTATAGTAATATTAAATGGATTTAATATGACAAAGTAAATAAAAAAGTGTTTGAAGGGAAGAAAGTAGATGGCAAAGAGGGAGGAAAGATTGTAGAAGGGATGGGAAAGAGAACAAACAAAAATAAACAAACAAAAACAACTCTCCAAATATACAAGTACAGAGCAGACTTCAGCTGTTTAGTGTCTACATACTATAGTAGATTTCTTAGCATGGTCCAAGTATTCTAATTTGCTCCCTAAGCTATATTAGTGATGTCAGTTTGTAGCCACACTTTTGGGTCTCCTGCAATGATTTGGACCTTGGCCTGATATCTATCTCTGTTAGTGCAAGCCCCGAGTGCCAACAGTGCCTCTACTGCTAGATGCTTGAATTTCTGAGCTCTCCACAGGGCCTTCCCTGTTATACTGTCTATGAAGGTGGCAGGTGTCACTGGAGATGGACCCAGTGTAAGCCTGGGGCTCACCCCTTTCCATAGTTTCTCTCTCTCTCTCTCTCTCTCTCTCTCTCTCTCTCTCTCTCTCTCTCTCTCTCTCTCTGTCTCTCTCTCCCTACACAGATGGCAATTGTCCAGTGTAATCACGAGGCAGTCTCTGGAGTTCCTGTACTGACTGTGCACCCTGCATGTTGTGGGCCTCTCCCTTGTCTCTGCTGTGTCCAGCAGCAGCCTCCAAACCAACCACTATAGCATTGGACTGCAAAGTCTCATTGCAGTCTATTGCTTGACACACAAGTCCCTGTGGTAACACTGTTATCTTACAGTTGAGTGCTGCTCTGGCTCTCTGGAAGGAGAGGTGGGCTCTGCTGCTGCTGCCACAGATTATATCTGGGTGTGGGATCTCTTTCACACATGGAGTTATATGCTGAATGCTTATGATGTGAAGATCTGCAGCCACTTTCTTCACATCAACTCGTTAGCTTATTTGCAGGGGGTCTTTAGAGGCTGCAGTATGAGCAGTCCCAGCAAAGCACACACAATTTAGCTGGGCCCTTTCAGTGTTCCACAAGTGGGACACTCGGGGAGCACATTGCTATCCTCTGTTCTGTCTTCCAGGTTTTGTCTTGTCATGCTTAAATTTTTCATTGCTTTGTTCATTTTTTTTTTCACTGCTTTCTTTCTCTTGCCAAGAAGCTGACTTTATGGCAGTTGGGTTTTGATTTTTACAGCATTTGAGATGTGTTGCTTTTCTCAGTCACCATCTTGCAGATCTCCCCCAGAAGTACCTTTAAAGGAAGCAAAAGTCTTATTAATTTACAAATAATTATACCAGTGCTTTATAATTTTGATCAGTTGAGCATACTAGGCCTTGGGAAGTAGATTCAGAATGACATCTCAGCCAAACTTCAGCATCATCCTATGTCTAATTTTATCTCTCCTCACTAGAACCTGAAAGGCAAAAGCTTCTCTGGAGTTAGATAGCTGTGTACAGATGAATGAACCAGGACTTGAACATATAAGCCATGATCAAAAAGTATTGTTACAGATGATTAGATACTTTTCAGCCACCTGAAGAGTTGTTATACAGATGCTGACAAAATCAGCACTTTCATTCTCTGTTCTTTTTTCAGCATCCATATTTCTTATATGTATTACATATTCCTCACTCATAAAGATAACTAACATTTGAGAACTTACTGTATGTAAAAAATGGTTTCCAGTACTTTATGTAGATTAAATCTCTAATCACAACACACCATCAAATAAAAATTATCCAAAGTTATACACATAGTAAGTTGTGGAAGAGAGCTGTGCATATAAGCAATATTATTTTAGAACCCTTATTTTTAACTGCTACCCTATATGAGCTCTCCAATCCATTAGAAAGTTCAATTCTTTTTATATAGGTCTCTAAGGTGACCATGCCTCATTACATACTGAGTATTTTAATGTGTTTATACTCTCAAAGTGTTTTCAGGAAATTTTTACTTTAATTCTAATAATTATTTAATTCACTGTAAATGGAAGTAAAGTAAAAGTAATAGTCTAACCTTAATGTAACCTGTACTACTAAGTTAAATTCTCTGGAATTCATGTTCTCCTCCTGAACATTCAGATAATGCCTGATTATTTCTATATCTACTTTTCTGTCACTCAAATCACATTAATATTGAATTCCACATATAGTTTTAGAAATTTCATGTTGCTGGCTGAATAACTATTACATAGATACAATTGATATGAAAAGTAAGAAATTAGAGCTGGAAATATATCCATTTTAATCAGAGGAAGTTATTAGCTGATACTGAGTTTAATAATATCAATAATATAAAGTGGCTATACATATAATATCAATAATATATAGTGGATATACATACATAATTACTATTCTGTTGAGATGTTTAAGTGAGAAAATGCTCTTAATGCATTCACTGAAGAAGAAAAAAACAAAATAAACTTATAAAGTCTTTTTTTGCTGCATGTGAAAAAATTTAATAACCACTCACTCTCAAATGAAAAATAGAATTGGCATACAAAGTGCTGTGTGCATATATGCCACTGTCAACGTGATTCACATTATTATGTGAGACTATAATGTAACAATAAAAGCATATTAAAAATAAACAAATAAAAATAAAAAAGAATAATTTACTGTTCATCACAAATGTAAAATGAATACAATAATTTATTGTTCACACATTCATAATCAAAATCAAATAAGAATAGTTGTCTAAATTATTTTATTTGAAGTAATTAACTTACAGGTCATCAAAAGAGAAAGAAAAGCCGGGCGTGGTGGTGCACGCTTGTAATCCCAGCATTCGGGAGGCTGAGACCAGAGGATCCGGGTTCGTGGCCAGCCTCAGCTACCTAGTGAGGCACTCCGCAACTTAGTGAGACTCGGTTTCAAAATAAAGAATACAAAATAGGACTGGGGGTATAGCTCGGAGGTAGAATGCCCCTGAGTTCAATCCCCAGTACTGCAAAAAAAAAAAAAAAAAAAAAAAAAAAAAAAAAAAAAAAAAAAAAAAAAAAAAAAAAAAAAAAAAAAAAAAAGAGAAAGAAAACTAGCACATAAGGACAAAAGGCACTCATCTGCATCTGTTGTCCTTATAACCTTTTTTGTTGTTGTTATTGTTGTTGCTGTTAGAAAGCCCTCTTCAGAAAGTAGCTGATAAATAAACTTTAACCTTCTATATACTGATTCCCATAACCGAGAAAATACTTAAATGAGACATATGTGTTAGAGTTTCTTTTGCCATCTATCTAAAATAATGGTTATTCACATGTTGCTAAAAAAAGAGACTTTTAAGGAAATGTAATGATCATTTTAACTGTGAAATAAACTTGTTATCAGATAATTTATATGCTATGCTTACATAGCACCTAGAATCATATGGAATAATGAAATTTCATCCTAAGCAACATTCTCTCTGCTACATAAATAACATTGTAGTGTTTTTACATCTCCATCAAGGTGAATGAATTCATGAACATATTGCCTATACAAATTCTAAATGCATAATGACTATATCTATTTATCTATGTGCCACTTGTGTTTGTTTGCTAAATTTACCATATATTTTTAGGTACAACATTAAGAGTTCTAGAAGTGAAAATCTCATACATATAAAGGGGGAAGAAGACCTTTTCCCCTTTTTCTGTATATTTCTCAGTCACTTAAATATGTCTAAGTTAGAGGGAGTTAAGATCACTGTTTTCATTTTTTATATTACTGAATGATTATGCTAATTATATTTTCTTTGCAAAAATTATAAAGATGCCATGACTGCTAAATTTTTTCTATTTTTGTAATCAAAACAAGTATACTCTTGTGCTATTTTTCTTTTAAAATTTTATTTATTTTTAATTGACAAAAGTGTATATATGATAAACTCCCTGAAGTTTTGCTATAGTTATACATTATAGAATGAGTAAATAAAGCTAACTAACATACTCATTACATCATATACTTATGGTTTGTGGTGAGAACATTTTAAATCTTCTCTCTTAGCAATATTCAACTGCATATTTTTATTAACTATAATCATCATGAATTTTTTTGATCTTATTCCTTCCATCTAATGGAAATTTTATATCCTTTGATCAAAATTGCCCAAATCCCTTTCCTCTAGCTTATGGAAACAATCATTCTACTCTCTGTTCCTATAACATGAACTTGAATTTTTAAAAATTCACATATAAGTGAGACCAGGTGGTATTTTTTATTTTGGTGTCTGGTTTATATAATTTGTCATATTGTCCTCCAGGCTCACCAATGTTGTCATAAATTAACAAGAAAAGACATTTTCTTGTTTTTAAAAGTTGAATAGTATCCTATTCTGTATATATAGTAATCCTCTTTTTTTCTGTGGAGAATGCATTTCAAGACTCCCAGTGAATGCATTAAGCTACTGATAGTACTGAACTCTATAATTTAATGCCTTTTCTGCCTTAAATAAGCACTTATCACACTCTGTGGCTATAACTTTTGCAGTTTTAAGTGTGATAACAAAACTAGCCAAAATTTCTTTTTTCTTCTTCACAATTTCATGGAGAAGAGATTCATTCTTACCTTGGGCCCTTGCAAATTCAGCAGTTTTGTTCTCAAAAGTGTTTACCTTTTCACATAAAAGAAGCACTTTATGGCTTACCTTTACTATATCTGATTGCCACAAGAATTATTCTTCTGCAATGGGGCCATGATTAAATATCATAGTGGCTTTGTGACACAAGCACTTCAATATTACAATAGGTAATCTGATAATCAAAATAGCTTCTAGGTGACTAACTGATGGGCAGCATATAACTTTGGACATGTAGGATAAATACATAAATCATATCTGGATGGAACAGAGTGGGGCAGCACAAAATTTCACTATAATACTAACAATGATGCAGAATTATAAAATTATGAATTATTTATTTCTGGAAATTTCCATCTAATATTTTTGGACATGGTTTACTGCATATAACTAAAACCACAAAAAGTGAAACCATGAAGGGAGAGGCTACTAAATGAAGAGGTGTATCTTTTTGCAAAGTAACTAAACCATATTATCTTTGTACTCATGGATAGATTAATGTAATATAAAAGTACTGGCAATATAACTTAGAGCTTCCCATTTGCTCTTCTGTTCTTCCATCATGTGAGAACACAGCATTCTCCCATTTTTCCTTCTGTGTATTCTTCCTTGTGATGACACAGGGTTGGGCCCCTTCCAGAGAATGTAACAACAAGGTGACATATTGAAAGCATAGAGGAGCCTTCACAAGAGACTAAATGAATATTGTTGGTGCCTTAATCTTGAGAATCTTAGCTTCCAAATTTATGAGAAATAAATTTCTGTTCTATATAAACTACTCAGTCTCAAGTATTTTGCTGAGGCAGCACAGACTAAAATATAAACCTTATAAACTTAAGCATAGGGAAACAGAACTTAAAATAGTTACAACATACTCCCAACTTTCTTTGTGCACAGCTTTCCCATTATCAACTTCCCACTTTATCGTGATGCATTTGGTACATTCTCTGAATTTACATTGACATATCATGATCATCAAAAACAAATAGTTTACACCAGGCTTCACTCTTTGTTTTGTACATTTTATGGGTTTTGACACATTTCATGACATGTTTTACCATAGTAGTATCATAAAAACAATTTCACTGACCTAAATATCATATGTTCTATTTTTTCATCTTTCTCTCCTATATAATACCTGACAACCACAGACATTCTTATAGTGCCTATAATTTTAGCTTTTCTACAATTAAATACATTAAAAAGTCAATTTGACCTTTTCCAGATTGGCTTTTTTTTCAATTAATAATCCATTTTTCAATTTTTACATGTCTTTTTATGGATTTAATATTAATGATTAATAATATTCTCTTGTCCAGATTTATTACAGATTATTCATATACTGAAAGGTATTTCAGTTATTTGAAAGTGTGAAAATATTAAATGAAGCTACAATAAATATTTATGTGCAGGTTGTGTGTGTGTATGAATTTAATCTTCTTTAGGTAAATATCAAGAAGCTTGAGGGCCAGATCATATTGTAAGTATATCTTTAATTTCTTAAGAAACAACTAAATTATCTTCCATAGTGGATCTACCATTCTGTATTTCCTATAACAATACTTGAGATTCCCCATTGTCCCATATTTTCACCAGCATTTTTTATTGTCATAATTTTGTACTTATACCATTCTAATAGATGTATAATGATATCTCATTTATATTTTACTTCAAATATCTATGAAATTTGATTTTGAGCATCTTTTAATAAGCTTATTTGTCATGTGTGTACATTTTATGAGGTGTTCATTCAGATGTTTTTTCCATTTCTGAATTGGAATGTCCATATTAATATCATTGGGTCAAAGAGTCATTTGCATATATTGGATGGTTTATCAAATATAGCTTTTGAAAATATATTTTCTCAGTGTGGGACTTGCTTTTTCATTTTCTTAGTGTCTTTTGTACAGCAGAGGCTTATGATTTTAATGATGTATAGCTCATCAACTTTTTGCTTCATCAATCATGACTGTAATGTTGAATACAAGGTCACATCCAACCTAAGGTCATCTAAATTTGATGTTATCTTCTATAAATTACAAATTTATAATTTATAAATGTATAAATTCTATACATTTTATATTTAAGCATATGATCACTTTGAGTGAATTTTAGTAAATTATTATGCTCTGTTTCTATATTCGTTTTTGGAAAATCCAGCTCAAGCACTACTTTTTGAAATGATTGTCTTTTGTCTATTTTGTAAATGTTATTTCTCTGTCCAAGTATAGTTGACTATATTTGAATAATAGTGTCAATGGGTTTCTGGTGACTTTATTCTTTTCCAACAATGTATTCATCCGATCTTTCACCTTAATCACACTGTCATGATTATTATAGCTTTATAATAATTCTTGAGTCAGGTAGTGACAGTTTCTAGAGTTCTTCTCCCTCAGTATTGCACTGCCTATTCTGGGTCTTTTGACTCTCCATATAAATGTTAGTATCAGTTTGACAATATCAAAAAACAAATTACTGGAACTGTGAAGAATACTACACTAAATTTATAGATCAAGTTGGGAATAACTGATATCTGACAATATTGTGATTTTCTACATTAATGTGTTTCTCACAGTTTTGTAATCTCCAAAGTCCAAGATCAAGGTTTTGCCAGATTCAACATTGGGTGAGAGGAATCATTTTTATGGTTTATAGATGGCTGACTTCAATCTGTGTCCCTACATGTCCTCTCCGAACTCTTTGAGGCCTCTTCAATAATATCATTAATCCTATTCATGGTGTTTGTACTCTCATTACCAAATCATCTTCCCAAATGCCCAGCCACCTAATATCATCACAATTAGCGGGTTAGGATTTCAAGTATATAAAATGAGGGCACAATAATTTGATAATAGAATACATTAGTTTTTGAAGGTTGAATCAGCCCTGAATATCTGAAATAAATCTTACTTGGTCATAAAATATAATTGTTTTATTACATTCCTGGATTCAACTTAAAATTTTGTTAATGATTTTCCATTTATGTTCATGAAAGATACTGATTTAGAATTTTTGTTTTATTTCAATGTTTTTGTTTTGTTGTTAGAAAATTGCTAGCATCATAGAATGAATTAGAATATACTCTTTCTGTTTTTATGTTCAGGAAAAGATGATAAAATTTAGTGATTTTTCCCCTATACATTTTGTAGAATTCACCAGCAAACACATCTAGGCCTGGTCCTATCATACAAAGATTAATTATTTATAAAATTTGTTTTATAGATGTAGGCCTATTCAGATTGTATATTTCTTTTCTGTGACTTTTAAGAGGTTGTTGTTGTGTCTTTTGAGAATTGATCCATTTCATATAAATTATCACATTTGTGGGCATATATTTTTTCATAGTGTCCTTTTATTATTATTATTATTATACTTTCCATTGATTATGTAGAGATGTCACCCCATTTCTTTAATGATTTTAGAAATTCGTGTAACTTCTATTTTTTTAGTTAGCCTATCTATAAATTTGTCAATTTTATTGATCTTTCCAGGAAACCAGCTTTTGATTTCATTGAGTTTCTTTATAGATTTATTGCTTTCAATTTAATTGATTTCACTGTAACTTTTATTTTTCTTTTGCTTACTTTGAATTTAATTGGCCATACTATATAGAAAGTTTGTACTATGAATTTTTAGATTTTTATTTTTCTAATATATGCATTTAATGGAATAAATCTTCCTCTAATATACTTTTTATTTTATGCTACACATTTTAATAAATTGTATGTTTGTTTTCCTTGGTTCAAATATTTTTAAATTTATCTCTTTTTTCTGTGACTCATGTACTATTTAAAATTGCAGAGTCATTGAAGAAAACACTTTCATAAACAGTATTTATATATGTGAGAATACCAATGTCAATCTCAATATTCTGTGTTGGGAAGGGAGGAATGGGGAGGGAGGGTCGGGAAAGCCCACCAAGTGCTGTGCACATGGATGTCATTATCACTATGAACTGCATTATGATGTGAGACTATAATGCATCAATAAAAGTATAAAAATAAAATAAGTTGTATTGCTTAATCTCCATGTGTTTATCTTCCAATTATATTCATTATTAATTTATAGTTTAAGTCTATTTTAATTTGAGATAATGCCTTATGATTTCTATTATTTTAAATATTTTAAAATGTGTTTGGTCACCCAAAATATGGTCTATCTTGGTGCATTTTCAATGCAGACTTGAGAAAAATGTGTACTCTGTTGCTGATGGATGATTTAATCTATAGATTCCAATTATATCCCACTGTTTGATAGGGCTATTGGGTTGAAGTATGACTTTGCTGATTTTCTGTCTGATGGATATGTTTATTTTTTACTTTGGGTCATTAAAATCCCCAATTATAATAGTAACTTAATGTATTTCTCTTTAAAATTCTCTTTGTTTCTGCATCATGTATTTTAATGCCTCAATTTTAGACTTTTTATGTTTCCTTTGAGAATTTTAAGTTTATCATTATATATTGCAAATCTTTATCACTAATATTTTTTCATACTCTTAAATATGCTCTGTCTGGACATTATAGCTTTCTTTTGACTGGTGTTAGCATAGTATAGTTTCTGTTTTTTCTGGTATCTATAGATTTCTTTATATTTGAAATGAGTCTCTTCCATACAACATACAGTTGAGACTTGTTTTTGTTTTTCATTTCTCCTAAAATCAATGTCTCTTCATGACATATTTGGACCATTGACATTTAAAGTGATTGTTGCTATAGTTGAATTAATTTCCACCAATTTTGTTAATTTTTGTATTTGCTGCCCTTTTTCTTTCTTATTTTCTGCTTCCTGACATTCAACTATATTTTTTAAAAATATTTTTGATTATCCTTAAGTTTGTACAATAATTTTACAAATATTTGAAGTATATTATCACATGACATCCTTCCATTTCATAATTAATGATAGTACGTTATAATAATTCAAGAATTCCTAATTCCTTCCTCTCATTCCTTAACCTTTGATGCCATTTATTTCATTTATATATAAGCTATAACTATGGACTACAATGTTACTATTATTTTGAACAAATTTTAATGTACTAGAATGTTATAATAATAGAGATAAAAATTTTGCTTTATCTCAATTCATTTTTTTCTTGTGCTCTTTATATGAATTTTATATCTATCATTTTATTCTTTATAAAGACATTCTTTAAAATTTATTTAAATATATATATTGAAATATGACATTCATATATATGTATGTGTATATATACTAGAAACATATTTCATCAATATAATTTTTTGAGAAAGTCTTGATCATTCGTTCATTTTTAAACATTTATTGGATCATTATAGTCTCACATCATAGTGTAGTTCATAGTGATAGTGATATACCGACACACAGCACTTATTCCTTCAGTTTGAAGAATAAATTTGTAGGATATAGAAATCTAGATCATTTTTCTATGTTATCTTTCTCTCACACACACACACACAAACACACACACACACGCACACTTTAGATTAGATATTAATTCCACTCCCATCTTGCTTTCACATTTTCTAAGAAATCGTATATAATTTCTATATTTGGTCCCACATAGGAAAACTGAGGTTTTTTTTTTTTTATTTGTGCACTGCAATCATATATCATGGTGAAGTTCAATGTGATAGAGGCATACACGCACACAGCACTCAGTGAGCTCTCACTCAGTCCTGGCTGCCCCATTTCCTCCCTTCCCCTCCTTCCCATGCTCAGCTCAGTGATTGTCTTTGTAAAGCTTGTGTATGTGCATCATGTCCATTGAGGTGTTTCCCTCTTTAAGTCTTCCTCTCTCCTTTCCACATCCCTCAGGTCCTTTTTCTAGAGTCCTCCCTGTTACTTCCGGTAACTAATTTCTTCCTACCTTCCATATATGAGGGAAAATATCTGATGATTCATTTTTTGTATCTGACTAATCTCACTTAGCATAATATTCTCCAGTCCCATTCATTTCCCTGAAAATTACACTATTCGAGTAGAATTCCATTGTGTGTGTGTGTGTGTGTGTGTATAAAATAATATTGTAATCCATTTATCTGTTGATTGACATATTGGCTGGTTCCATAGTTTGGCAATTATAAATTGTGCAGATATAAACATATACATATATGTATTACTATGGTAGTCTAGTTTCAGTTTTTTTGGGTAGATACCCAGGAGTGGTATAGCTAAGTTATATGATAGGTTCATTCACATTCTTCTAAGGATGCTCCACACTGTTTTAGTAAGTGGTTGCACTAATTTTCAATTCCACCAACAATGTATCAGAGTTTCTACTTCATCACATCCTCATCAGCATTTATTTTTATTATTTGTGTTTCTAATGACTGTCATACTTATTGGGGTTAGGTGAAATCTGAGTAGTTTTGACTTGCATCTCTCTGATTATTAATGATGTTCAACATTTTTTCATACATTTATTTGTCATTTGTATTTCTTCTTTTCTTAAGTGTCTATTTAGTTCACTTGCCAAAGTTTTGATTAGGCTATTTGTTTTGTTTTAGGTTTTTTGACAAACAAAGTTGTTTTATGTGTGTATGTTTGTTTTGTTTTGTTTTTTTCACACAATCATTCTACCCCTAAGATACACCCCAAGCCCTATTTTATTTGTTTGTGGTACCGGGGATTGAACACAGTGGAATTCTACCTCCAAGCTACACCCCTACTCTGATTTTATATTTTATTTTGAAATGGGGTCTCACTTAGTTGCAGACGGCCTCACTAAGTAGCTGAGGCTGGTTGTGAACATGCAATCCTCCTGTCTCAAGATCCCAAGTACTGGGATTACAAGCATGGGCAACCATGTTCAGCTTATTTTGTATTTTGAAAGAGGGACTTGCTAAGTTACAGAGGCTGATATTGTATCTGTGATCTTCTTGTCTCAGCCACCCAAGTACTTAGGTTACAGGCATGTATCACTACACCCAGGTCCCAGCTGGCTTAAGATAATTTCATTATATTTGATTTTCTAAAATTTTAATATTGCCTAGATTTAGTTTTTTTTTTCTGAGTTTTTTGTTTTGCTTTGCTTTGTTTCATTTCTTATTTATTCTGTTTGATGTTTCATGGCTTCTCAAAACTGGTTTTATGTCTAACATTAATTTAGAGAAATTTACAGTCATTATAACTTCAAATATTTCTGCTTAAACCGGGTGTGGTGGCACATGCTTGCAATCCCAGTACTTGGGAGGCTGAAACCAGAGTATCAGGGTTTGCAACCAGCCTCAGCTACTTAGTGAGGTCCTCTGCAACTCAGTGAGACCCTGTTTCAAAATACAGAACAAAAAATAGGACTGGGGGTGTAGCCCCTGGGTCCAATCCCCAGTATCACAAAAAATTATATATATATATATATATATATATATTTGCCTATTCTCTTTTTTCTTTTTCTTCAGCTATTCTAATTTTTCTTGTTAACTTTTTGTAGTTAAACCACAGCTCAGGGATACATTTTTCATTTTATATTTAATTTGTATTTTTAAACTTAAAAATTAAGTTATCTTTGCCTCTAACTCCATAAGAGGAATATGGTTTGTATATTAATGAAATGTGTACCAGCTTATGACTTACAATTAAGGAGAAATACAAGTTTTTATAATGATTTTATTCCTTTATGAGATTTTACTTTTAATAATGTTTATTGATTATAACTAACACCCAAAGTGCTGTCATTATTGTGCATGGTTATTCTATTTTTTATTTTTTTAACTTTTCTCTACATGTGGTTTGAGAGAATCATTTAGAAGCTCATCAATTATAGATTTTATTCCATTTTGAAAATCAATAATGTAGTAGTTGATTACATTGAACAGTTCATCTGACTATTTCACAAACCTCAGTTCATTGTTGCTATTTAAATATAAAATTTAGATTGTATGGTTTAGCACATAGCCACAGATTTTCAAAAGCTTCAAACAAAAAATATTCATTGCTTATCTTACTTTAGGGTTTAATATGCTTTCTAGATCTATTTGGCTTTATTAGCTATTATATGTTGGAATCACTGGACTTTACTGGGTCAGTTATATTTTGGGACCAACTAGGTTTGCCTAAACATGGCTCCACATGTATTCTAGTTCAGTAATCTATACTGAAGAAAAGTGTCTATTATCTGATACAATACTTTTTAATGATGGAGGGCCAGAGTAAGAGGCCCATATCCTACACAATTGTATTTAAAGCTTTTGGTCATGTGCAGAAAATATATGGCAAAAACCAAAGTAAATGGGGCAGAGAAGCATGTTAAGGGAAGGGATGAAAGAAGCAATAATTATTAAATAGTTTATAGTATGACAGTAAATATTCACCAATTAAAATCTGCTTGCCTTCACATTTTCATCACTTAAGATAAATGATGACTATTTTGGGAACAAGAAAGATGTTTATGATATTACACATATCATTTAAACTTGCTCTGGACAGCCAACCTTGGCAAGGTCCAGATTGAGAGTATGTGAAGATTAAGAAGATCATCAAATAATGGTGACATCTTTAATTGAAGATAACAAGATTGCAACTGTTAAATGGGTAGGAAATGGAGATGGGAAATGCAAAGAGATCAGCTCAGAGGTACTCTTTTCACTTAAGCCTGACCTTGTATTTGATGAACTTGAATATTGTCCAGAAACACCTTCATCTTGAACATGTTAACAAAACTGCAAAGATTGATTGAGACTTTTATTTAAAAGGGCCCTTTCAAGATATAATAAAGTGTTTATTTCTACTCATCATGCAAAAAAAAAATCCTGCATAGTATTCTGCACAACAGAATGCATGTGGAAAACCTAATTGTGTGAAAGCAAGAATATCAACAAAAAAGAAGACTGTAAGAGCAAGAACTTAGAGGAATAAAAAGCACAGGATGTTGATACTCTAAACCCAAATTATGAAATTATATGTATAATTATATTGATGACTTGTACACACAGAGATAACCTAAAATTTCTTGTGAAAATAGAAGAGATTTCACCAAAAGCTGTTTACTTTCATGAAGCTGTCTCACAAATGGTAAACATGGAAGAATAAGATGTAAAAGATCATAGGACAATGTTCCAAGAAACTATTTGAGGTATTGAAGACTTCATCTCTAGGAGATAACTGAGAATCTAACATAAGATATCTTACATGACTATAAATTGTTCTTGAGCGAAATCATAAACATTTTAACTAAGCTATGAAATGAATTTATTTTTAATACAGCTCTACAAGAGTAACAATCCTGCAAGCAAATCAACTCTAACAAAACTTTCTTGCTAAAGGATCACCAGAATCTCCACTATTATAATATACAATTGCCCGGGGGCCAGCCCTCAAAGAAGCGGTAGAGCCTGGGGGGTCCCTCGTTAGGTGGGGATCCAGACGAGGTCGAGAGGGAGTGAGAGTACGCTTACACACCATGTATGTTAAGACGCATCTGTTTTAATTCATCTCATGAGTGATATTTATGCTCATTACAACAAGGTATACAAAAAAAAGGAATTTTTACAGCCTTGTTTTTCCTGGAGTTAAGTAGGTACATCTTTAACTGGAAAGGTTATTTCCTATAGTGTTTGCTAAGATTAGGGGAGCAGCAGAAAAAATACAAAAGTGTAAATGAATTATTCTTTTAGTAGAGAGCAGGAGCAGCAAAGGATTAGTAGAGAGCAGGCACAGCAAAGAAGGAGCAGGGGGTAAAGGTTAAAAGCGAAGAGGAACTATTCATTAGATAAATCTTTCCTATTTGCTCAGGCAGCTAAAGGTAGTGGGTTAATAAGTTTTTTTAGGTAAGCGGAAAGTTTGGCAAGCTTCTTGTCTAAAAGCTTTCTTCTGCCTTATGATAAGAAACCTAAGTTCTCTTGACTCAGCTGCCGGTATTTGTAGAGTTAATGGATACCTCTTGAGCCAGGCAAAGGCCTTTGTTCTCCTGATGACAGCATCCTGAGCCTCTTAAAAAACCTTTTTTAATGTGAAAGCAAAGCCCAAATTTCCAGAATAAAATAATGTAAAAGCGAAAAATGTCACATGTCCCTTATTTAGCAGGCTGAGCCTTGCTCCAAGCCCCAACTGGTTAAGGTAACGCCGCATACAATGGCTTATCTGTAAAGACCATTTGAAAGTTTTGAATTTTGAGTGTTTATGAAAAATGCCATGTTTTACACCTGAACTGTCTCCAAAATTTTAGTACAGGAGACACAACCAAGAATTGAGACTAGTGAAGTATTTTGTTTCATTTGTTCAAATAGTGGTTTACTTTTGGAGATTCCCACCAACTTATTTTCTGTATAATGAAGTAAAATTTTAAACATGATCCAGGGGTAAATTTCAGGGGAAAACCAACAAAATTACTTTCAACATGGTTCAATTTCCATCGTGAGAAGGAACACTTTTAAATCTTTTGCAGGCATGCATGCCTGATTAGTGATTATACATAATTTGCCTACTCTAAGACATGACCGTGCTATCTCTTCCTGCATTGTGTCTTGAATAAGTCTATTGACTCTGAACTTCTAAAGCACAGACAAGATAAAAATACATTATTATTGTAAATTGCTTCATTGTGTGTACATTTTTATTGTGTTGAAATGCGTGTGGGAGTGTGACATTAATTTTTCAGACTCTTTAATATTAGTGAATAGAACTAAACTCTGCAATAGTGGACATAACCACTGGATCATTCCATTCAATCTGTAAAAATATTTAAATTGTGATTTAAAACTATGGGGAAAAGGGGAGTGGGGAAAGAGCTGATGGAAAGCCCACCAAGTGCTGTGCATGTATATGTCACTATGAACTACATTATGATGTGAGACTATAATGCACCAACAAAAGTATAAAAAAACTATATATCATATGACTATAATTGTCTTAGAATTTTCTATGTAAAAATTAAAATATAAACTAGTAGACATATAATAAAATATTCAGAAAAATTAAATATAGCTTGCTCAAAGAGTTTATGTTTTCCTACTTCTCTCTCTTTCACTATTTCTTTCATATTTTTAAAACACAACTATTAAACATCTAGCCACATATCACAATACACTGCTGTCAGAGAGGCGTGAATAGAAAATATATATAAATTCCTACCCTGTGAGATCATATCATTTATATAAATCACTATCAATTTGCAGTGTTCCCTCCTCTTGCAAGTAGTTTTCCTATCAATTTTCTTATTGCTTTGGTTCAGTGTAAGGCACAAAAGAAAAAAAAAAAAAAGGAAAGAAATATATGTTCTAAGTATACACAGAGGAAACTGAGACAACTGTAAAAGTGACTAATGCGTATAATCTGGACTTATTCAATTTTGTCAGCCAAGGGAAGATAATTCTCTTTCCTGCTTGTCTGAGAAGGCATAAAAGACCATCTATGCATGGCTCACACAGTCCACTTTCTTTCTGAAGAATCTCAGAAATAATGTTCAGTATGAAGTCCACTAGTCCCCATTTACTCTGCATGAAAGGACACTGAATTCCACCAGAACTACTATGAGTGACTTTTCACTTCATTTAATCACAGTGAGAGCCATTTTTCACAGCAAGGGATAAGAGATTTTCTAACAAATAAAAGCATAGTTCCCAAAGAAACTTGCAAGAACTGTAATGATTTCTTGAAATTATCTATTAAAATAATAATAAAGCCATAAGTGGAAACCACAGGACTACGAACATTGTTTGACAACAGGGTATGTGGGACATTTCACTGACATATAGGAATAATTCCTAATAATAATGGCCAAATTTGGATTTGAAATGGCCAGTAATAAGTGAATAATATTTCAAATAAATTAAAGCTGGGTGTCGTGGTGCACGCTTGTAATCCCAGCATTTGGGAGGTTGAGACTGGAGGATCCAGGTTCGCGGCCAGCCTCAGCCACCTCATGAAGCCCTCCGCAACTTCGTGAGACCCTGTTTCAAAAAAGAAAATAAAAAATAGGGCTGGGGATATAGAATGTCCCTGAGTTCAATTCCCAGTACCACAAAAAAAAAAAAAAGAAATTAAAACCTATTGCTGAATGAAACCATTGAATTATTTCAGTGTTTGTTCTTGGTGTTGACTAATTTAAGATATAGTATTTGAATAAAAAAGCAATGATATCTGATATCAGTTTTTTGGTTTTTCTTTCCCTTCTTGATTTTCCTCCTACATAATTTTATATGAAAAAATTGGGTTAAGTGAGTGAATGTTTTTAGAATTATGCTATTTTATTCATGTAAATAACTCAAGCAAGAATGAACCACTCAATGAGCACAAGGATTCCCAATTTTACCCTTTAATAACTATACACATAGTCTTCTTCTACTCTACTTAGCACCTGGCAATTGCTAATTAGTTCTCCATTTTGATAGCATTATATTTTCTAGAAAATTATATGGAGATGTTAGAAAAAATACAAAAGAACCTGAAATTGCATACATCCATAAATGTAATAAAAAAATAAATAAAAAGGGCATCATATGTTAATTCACTAGAAGAATTGATGTGGTTTAAAACATTAATACTACCCAGATAAATCTACCCATTTAGTGTAATCTCCATCAAAATATTTATGTAACATGTCACTAATGGAAAAAAATCCAAAAACTTATATGGAATCATGAAAGACTCTGAAAAACAGAAATAATTTTGAACAACAACAACAACAAAGGACAAATCTGGAGGCATTACACTATCTAACGTCAAAATATACTAAAAACTGTAGTATTGAATATAGGATGCCAGTGACATAAAACTAGGCACATAATCTAATGGAACAGAACACAGAAAAGATACATAAAACTACAGGTTGATAGCCAAATGATTTTCAAATATTTGTAAAGGGACAGTTTCTTCTAAATGTAGTACAGGGAAAACTGGATGCCCACTAGTAGCAGTATGATACTAGACTTGTAACACACAATAATCTACTCAAATCAATTAGATTAGGCCAGACATGGTGGTGTGCACTTCTTAGTCCAGTACTTGAGAGGCTGAGACAGGAGGATCACAGGTTTGAGGTTAGCCTCAGCAACTTAGAGAAATCCTTAGGAACTTAATGAGATTCTGTTTCAAAATAAAATGTGCTTGGGGTATAGAGCTTGGAGGTAGAATGGCCCTGAATTCAATCCATAGAACAAAATAAATAGACTAAAATATAAAATAAAATACTAAAAATTTGCTAAAAGAAAAAAAAATTGGGGAATTGTTCTATGGCATGGGTCTGGGCAATGATTTGCCAAACAAGATCATAAAAGCAGAGGCAACAAAATTTTAAAAATGGACAAATGGTATTACATCAAACTAATATGTTTTTGTCCAACAAAAGGTAGCATCAACACAGTGAAAAGATAACCAACAAAATTAGAGAATATATTCACAAATTATGAATTTGACAAACGGCCATTATCTAAAATATATGAGAATATTTATATATTCTTATATGACTGAACCAAAACACCAACAAATATTTATATATCTATATATTCTTATATGACTGAACCAAAACACCAACAAATATTTATATATCTATATATTCTTATATGACTGAACCAAATAAATATTTATATATCCTTATATGACTGAACCAAAACACCAAAAAATATTTCAAATAAAATGCTCATACCATATATATGGAAGGGGAGGGAGTGGTTTGGGAGTCAGAGGGAACCTCACCAAGTGCTGTGTGCATATATGACCTTACCACTCTGAACATCATTATGATGTGAGATTACAATGTACCAATAAAAGTATATTTAAAAAATAAAAATGGTCAAAAGAACTGAACAGATGCCTCTCAAAAGAATATATAAAAGTGGCCACAGATAAATGAAAAATGCCTAGAATCAATAATCTTATGGAAGATGCAAATTAAAACCACAAAAAGATACCACTTCATTTCAGTAAGAATGATTATTACCAAAATTATTATAAATGATATTGTGGTTGTGTGAAAACAGTAATTCATTCACATATGATGGTAATATAAATTTGTATAGCCAGTATGGAAAAATTGATGGAGATTTCTC
Source organism: Graphiurus murinus (assembly GCA_004027655.1). NCBI lineage: Eukaryota > Metazoa > Chordata > Mammalia > Rodentia > Gliridae > Graphiurus > Graphiurus murinus. Next base: position 86,043 of record PVLC010001939.1, read on the forward strand.
AAAAATATTAAAAAAAGAATTACCATATGATTTATAAATCTAACTACTGAGTGTTATTTAAAAGGCAATAAAATCAGAATGTTGAAGAAATATCAGCATTCCCATGTTTATTACTGCACTATTCACAATAGCCAAGGTAAGTTAACCTATGTGCCTATCAACAGATTAACAGATAAAGAAAATGTGATATATATGTATATATACATATATATACATATATATACATATATATATACACATATATATACATTTATATATATACATATATATATATATATACATATATATATTCCACACAATAGAATATTGTTCAGTCATAAAGCTATGCAAAATCTTGTTATTTTCAACAATATGCATGGATATGAAGATATAATATCAATTAAAATGAGTGAGTTAAAAAAGGAAAATACCACATGATTTTGCTCATAAATGATACCTAAAGTCACTGAGTTCATACAGATAGAGAGTAGATCGTGGTTGCCACAGGTCAGGAAGGATCATAGCATGGGGATTGAGATGGGGAAAGCTTTCTCAAATGAGTCCAAAGTCATAGCCAGATTGGAAGAATAAGTTTTGATCTCTATACAGATGTGTCATTAGTATTATACTTTATAATTTAAAATAACTGTAAGAGTATTTTTGAAGTTCTCATGACAATGAAATGACAAAAGTTTGAGATGATGTATAGCCTAAATATCCTAAATTGATCATTATATAATGTATAAATGTATAACATATCACATGAAGATATATAATTATTATGTCAATTCAAAAGAATTTTACAAAATTTAAAAGAAAAAACAGATCAATATCAGAATCAACTTTTTTAGAATTTAATCAAACACATGCAGTAACTCAAAAATTTGTAACAAATAATTTTTAAGAAACATAGCTTAAGTGAGCATTGGAACATTTTAACTTACTTTAGTTCTTGCCTATACTCCACAGCTCAGTAGTAGCACTGAAAATAATAGCAAACATTTTCAGTGTTGTAGGGAGCAAAACAGACCTTATTATCAAAGAATTGTCATTTATCTGGTGGTTCCCTGGAAGGACATCTTTATCTTGTCTTGCCTGATTCAGAACTCATGCAGTGCTAAACCATGATGGGGTGAGTATTTATTGAAACATTTACAGGCAAATATTTTGGTACCTGATGCCTGAGGCAGGATAAAACAATAGGATAAAACAAAGAAACTAAGCCTCAGATCTTGGAAGTAAATGCTAAGGAAGCAGAGTGCATTCCTAGGTACCGGGGGCCAGCCTTCAAAGCAGCAGAGTCGAGGGTCCCTCATTAGGTGGGGATTGAGGACAAGGTCGAATGAGAGTATGCTTACACACCATGTATGTTCAAGGTGCCTCTGTTTATTCCATGTCATGACTGTGTTTTATATCTTTTACAACAAGGTATACAGAACAGGAATTTTTAGTTTTGTTTTTTCCTAAATTGAGTGGGTACATCTTTAACCAGAAAAGCTATTTCCCATAGTATTTGCTAAGATTAAGAAAAATACAAAGGGTAAATGAAAATTCTTTTAGTAGAGAACAGGGTTAAAGGTTAACAGCGGAGAGGAGCAGGGGTAAAGGTTAATAGCAGAGAGGAGACTCTATTCATTAGATTAAATCTCTACTGTTTGCTCAGGCAGATAGAAGATAGTTAATAAGTATAGGCAAGTGGGAAGATGGGCAACTCTGTTTTAAAGCTTTCTTTACTTTAAGATAAGGGATAGTAAACCTAAGTTCCTTTGCTGAGCTATTGCCGGGGGCCAGCCCTCAAAGAAGTGGTAGAGCCTGGGGGGTCCCTCGTTAGGTGGGGATCGAGAAGAGGTCGAGAGCGAGTGAGAGTATGCTTACACACCATGTATGTTAAGACGCATCTGTTTTAATTCATCTCATGAGTGATATTTATTCTCATTACAACAAGGTATACAAAAAAAGGAATTTTTACAGCCTTGTTTTTCCTGGAGTTAAATGGGTACATCTTTAACTGGAAAGGCTATTTCCTATAGTGTTTGCTAAGATTAGGGGAGCAGCGGAAAAAAATACAAAAGTGTAAATGAATTATTCTTTTAGTAGAGAGCAGGCAAAGCAAAGGAAGAGCAGGGGGTAAAGGTTAAAAGCAAAGAGGAACTATTCATTAGATAAATCTTTCCTATTTGCTCAGGCAGGTAAAGGTAGCTAGTTAATAAGTTTTTAAGTGGAAAGTTTAGCAAGCTTTCTTGTCTAAAAGCTTCCTTCTGTCTTATGATAAGAAACCTAAGTTCTCTTGACTCAGCTGCCGGTATTTGTAGAGTTAATGGATACCCCTTGAGCCAGGCCTAGGCCTTTGTTCTCCTGATGACAGCATCCTGAGCCTCTTAAAAAACCTTTTTTAATGTGGAAGCAAAGCCCAAATTTCCAGAATAAAATAATGTAAAGCGAGAAATGTCACACGTCCCTTATTTAGCAGGCTGAGCCTTGCTCCAAGCCCCAACTGGTTAAGGTAACGCTGCAAGCTACAAAGTTCAGCTTGCTGATATTTGTTTGAGAGTTAATGAATATCTCTGAGAAGGCTGAAGCATTGTTCTCTTCACTGATGACTCAATCCATTTAGCATCCTGTGCCTCTTAGGAAAAATTTTTTAATGTGAAAGCAAAACCCAAATTTCCAAAATATAATAATACAAAGTGGTAAATGCCACACGTCCCTTCTTTCATGCCTTGCGTAATTTTAGCGGGGGCTGAGTCCTTGCTCAAAGCCCTGCTTATAAGGCAGCTGTTGCACCTAGGGATGTGTATATGCTCAGCAAAGACCTGAGATGTCTCTTAGCTCCCATTTCATGATGACTTCTAGGCTTTGTGCAAGTGGGAAATTATTGCTTAAGTAAAGTTGTGAACTGCCCCAATGAGCATTGAAAAATTGGCCCAACTAGCACAGCACACAAAACCTCTCCATAAATACTAGGAGAGCTTTTGCTTTCAAGAATTTAAGTGCCGGGCGTGGTGGTGCACACTTGTAATCCCAGCATTCGGGAGGCTGAGACTGGAGGATCCGAGTTCACAGCCAGCCTCAGCTACCTAGTGAGGCACTCCACAGCTTAGCGAGACCTGGTTTCAAAATAAAGAATAAAAAATAGGGCTGGGGGTATAGCTCGGAGGTAGAATGCCCCTGAGTTCAATCTCCAGTACCACAAAAATAAAAAGAATTTAAGGAAGTTTCTATCCAATCATTTGCTTACTGGAATGTTAATAAATCAAATATTTCCATTAGAGACAGGGATATGAAATTTATAGAAATAGTTCATAAATGTTATTAAAGTTTCTACTACAAAAAATAGCAGACCCAGGGAGGAAGGAGAGTAGGATTCCCAAAACAGTCACATTTTAATATTCAACATATTCCAGTGTTCAACAACAAAAAAATTATAAAACATGCAAAGAAACAATAATATTAAAGGCACAAGTCAACTGATAGAAACTATGCCTGAAGAAACCTAGATATTAACCATTTAGAGAAATAATTTTATAAGTCTAATGTAAACATGTTACAAAATCTAAGTAAACTCATTTTTAAACAGTAGGAAAAGTATAAAGATTGTGTATTTGAAAATTGAGAAGATGAATAAAAAGACACACACTATAAAAAACGAATGAGGTAGAAATTCTGGAGTTGAGAATTAGTACTGAATTTAAAAATCCACTATATTTGATGAAGAACAGATTTGAGCATCGAAGAATCAGTTAATTTGAAGATAGTCAATTCAGATGAACTACTCTGAGGTACAGGAAAAATAATAATGAAGAAAAATTAACAGAGCATAATAGTCTTTTTTGATATAATCAAGTATCAAAAATCCCAGAAGAAATGGACAGATAAAGGGGCAAAAATATTCAAATACATAATGGCTAAAAATATATAAATTTGATAATATGTACTTCCAAAGATAGTAGGTCATCTAATCAAAGAGCTGAATAAAAGGAACCATTAACAAAGAAATGTCCAAATGACAGAAATATCTTTCAAAAAGGAAGAAGTAATCAAGATTTTCCAGATAAGCATTTTTTGAGAGGTTTTGTCAGTAGCTGACCTGACATGTGAGAAATTACACAAAGAATCTTTCAATCTGAAATGAGAAAACAATAAGTGAAATCCTTACAACTATTTTAAAAAGAAATAAAATTACATATAAAAGGAAAGGCTAATATAAAATAAAATATAAATGTAAATTTTGGTTTTAATTTTTCTATCTAATATAAGTGAATCATGTAAAACAATTAATATACACCTATTTCTATAGAAACACAATACTTAAAATTTAAATTATGTGTTCTGGCACACATCTATAATCTCAATAATTTAGAGGCTTAAACAAGAGCATCCCAGGTTCAAGGCCAGTCTGAACAACTTACTGACACCCTCAGAAACTTGGCAAAGTCCTGTTTGTTTCAAAATAAAAAATAAAAAGGTCTGGGATGTAGCTCAGAGGTAGAATCCCTCTCAGTTCAATCCGCCACACAAGAACAAAAGTAAAAATATGTAATAAGTGACATCAAAGTATAAATAGTGGTTAGAAAAACTAGAATGGTGCTGAGATAAAATTGTTACTAATTTAAACTAGGATAATACAAATTAAGATAATGTTTAAAATTCCTAGGGCCACTACTAAGAAAAAAATTCAAAATACATGCTAAATGACCTAGAAACAAAAATAGAACAATGGAAAAATTAAGGAATAAAAGTATATACGAAATATAGGAAAGACATAGTCAAAGGCAGAAGTAAATCCCAGATTATTGGTAGTATTATTAACTGTCATTAGGTTATATTCTGCAAGGTGAAAAATCAACACAACCAAAAGCTATTTCTTTGAAAGGATCAAATAATGTTATCATCCTTAGCTAAATTTACCAAGCCCAAAACAGAAGATTCAATTTATTAAAATGAGACATGAAAGTGAGTATATTACCACAGTCCTTAAATGAATAACTAGTGAATATTATGAACAGCCATATTTCAACTAATACTTATTTCAAGTTTGAAAATTCCTAGAAATATACAAACTATTAAAACATTGGAAAACAAATTAAAAGTCTGAATAGACCTATAAAAATAGACATTAAATTATTAATGTAGTTTTACAAGGTTCCAAAAAAAATTCCAGTGTTAGATGATATCACTAAATATTTACACTAGGCACTTAAAGAAAAAATTAATACCAATGCTTTAGAAATTCTTCCAAAAAGAAGTAATAAAAGTATTTTCTAACTTATTCTATGAGGTTAGTATTTCCCAGATACCAAAATCAGACAAATATATAACATTTTTAAATGATAGATCAATTTCTCTTATAACTATTAAAATGGAAATCCTCAAAAAGGTACTAGTAAACTGAATCCAGGAACATATGAAATGAAAGATTGTTTAATATCCCAAAATCAAACAATATAGAATCATATCAATATAACAGAGAGCAAAACACAATCATCATGATGAATTTATTAAGAGGACTTTTCAAAATTTCAACAATTTTTAATTGGTGCATTATAATCATACATCTTTGCTAAGTACAAGCTGGTAAAGGTGTACATGCACACAGTTCTCATTTAACCCTTCCTCATTTCTCGCCCCACTCCCTCCCCCTCCCTCCTTCTCAAGTTTAGTTTAGTGATTGACTACGATATGTTTGTGAAACTACAGCATGTGCATCAGGGTGTTCTGCTTCCCCCCATCACCTTCAGTTAAGTCGCCTTATTTCCTCATCTAAAGTTTCTCCTCTGTAGTCTAGACTCTCTCTTATGTCCCACTTTCTCCCTAGCTTCTGAATATTAGGGAGAGTATATGATTTTTTACTTTTTGTGACTGACTAACCTCACTTAGCATAATGTTTCCCAGTTCCATCCATTTCCCTGCAAATGATATAATTTAGTTCTTCTTTATGGCTGAGTAAAATTGCATTGTATACATATCCCATAGTTTTGTAATCCATTCATCTGTTGATAGACATCTTGACTGGTTCAATAGTTTGACAATTGTGAATTGTGTGGCTATAAACATACATATACATGCATAAGTCTGATAGTTTGGTTTCCATTCTTTTGGGTAGATACTGAAAAGTGGTATTGCTGGATCATATAGTAGGTTCATTCACATTTATCTGAGGATCATCCACACTGCTTTCCAAAGTGGTTGCACTGAAATACAATCCCACCAACACTGTATTAGGATTCCAAATTCTGCACATCCTCACCAGCATTTGTTGTTGGTTGGTTTCTGATGATTGACATTCTAATTGGGGTTTTGTGAAACCTCAAGGTAGTTTTGATTTGCATCTCTCTGATTGCTAATGATGCTGAACATTTCCTCATACAGTTATTGGGCATTTGTATTTCTTCCTTTATGAAGTGTCTATTTAGGACACTTACCTATTTTAGGGGGTTATTTTTTTTCTTTTCTGTGAGTTTCTTGAGTTATTTGTATATTCTAAATATTAGTCCTCTATCAGAGAAGTAGCTGACAAAAATTTCCTCCCACATTGTGGGCTCTCTGTTGAGGTTCTTGATAGTTTTCTTTGCTGCACAGAAGCTCTTCAGTTTAATGCAATCCCATGTATTGATCTTCCTTTGAGCTGTGTGTGCCTTTGAGGTCTTAAGAAAGTTTTTACCTGTGCCTATGTGTTGAAGTGTTGGGACTATGCCCCTTCAAGTAGCTGCAAGGTCTCTGACATGACTTCCAGGTCTTTGATGCATCTTGAATTTACTCTTGTGCAGGGAGAGAAAGTGGGATTTATTTCCATATTCCCGCATATAGTTAACTCGATTTGCGAACACCATGTGTGTTTTTGGCTTCTTTGTCAAAAATCAATTGACTGTAAATGTTTGGTTTGTTTCTAAAAATTCTCTTCTGCTTCATTGGTCTATGTATCTGTTTTTGTGCCAATACCATGCTGTTTTCATTGCTGTGCCTTTTAGTATAGTTTGAAGTCAGATACTGTGATGCCTTCTGCATGGTTCTTGTTGTTAAGAACTACTTTGACTATCCTGGGCTTTTTGTTATTTCAAATGAATTTAAGGACTGATTTTTTATGTCTGTGAGGAGTGACCTTGGTAATTTCATGGGTATTGCATTGAATCTGTAGATCACTTTTGGGAGGATGGTCATTTTGATGATATTTATTCTGCCTATCCAAGAGCATGGAAGATCTCTCCATCTTCTAAGGTCTTCATCGATTACTTTTTTCAACTTTTTATAGTTTTCCTTATAGAGGTTTTTACCTCTTTGGTTAGGTTTATCCTTAAGTATTTTATTTTTGGGGGTGTTATTGTGAGTGGAATTGTTTTCTGGATTTCTTTTTCAGTGGATTTCTGGTTGGCATACAGGAAAGCTTCTTATTTTTTAAGATTTATTTTGTATCCAGACACTTTGCTGAATTTGTTGATCAGTTCTATAAGTTTTCTGGTTGACTTTGTTGGGTCTTCTAAGTATAGTATCATGTCATCTGCAAAAAGGGATGGTCTTAGCTATTCTTTCCCTATTTTTACCCCTTTGATTTCCTTCTCTTGCCTTATTTCTCTGGCTATAGTCTCAAGTACTATATTGAACAGAAGAGGTGATAATGGACATCCTTGTATTGTTCCTGTTTTTAGTGGGAACTCTTGCAGTTTTTCCCAATTTAATATGATGTTGGCTGTGGGCCTATTGTATATTGCCTCTATGATGTTGAGGTATTTTCCTTCTATTCTGATTCTGTGTAGTGCTTTTAGCATGAATGAGTGTTGGATCTTGTCAAATGCTTCGTCATCATCAATTGAGATGATCATATGATTTTTTTCTTTGATTCTGTTTATGTGGTGAATTACATGGATTTGTTTTTTATGTTAAATCAGGCTTGCTTCCCTGTGAACCCAACGTGGTCATGTTGCATAATTTTCTTGATATGGTTTTTATGCACATTCCTAGTATTTTGTTTATCAGTTTTGCATCTAAGTTCATAAAAAATATAGGCCTATAATTTTTTTTCTTAACCCATCTTTATTTGCCTTTGGTATTAATATGATGTTGACTTCATACAATGTGTTTGAGAGAGTTTTTTTTTAATTTCACGGACTACTTTGAGGATTATTGGGATTAGTTTGATCTATAAATTTTTAAAAAATTCACTTGGAAAACCATCTGGCCCTGGGCTTTTGTTTGATGGTAAACTCTTTATTACTCCTTCTATCTCTTTGATTACTATTGGTAGCTTTAAGTTTTCTATGTCTTCTTGACTCAGTTTAGGAAGGTTATATGTGTCTATAAATTTCTGAATTTTTCTAGATTTTCCATTTAGTTGGAGTATAGTTTTTCTAAGTAGTTTCTGATGATCCTCTGCATTTCCACATTGTCAGTGATAATATCACCTTTTTCATCTCTTATTAATAAGTGGTAATTTGGGTTGATACTCTCTTTTGGTTAGGTTGGCCAATGATTTATCTATCTTGTTTTTTCAGAAAACTAGCTTTTGGTTTTGTTGATTTTCTGTATTTTTTTATTCTCTACTTCATTAATTTCTGCTCTGATTTTCATAATTTCTTACCTTCTACTGGCTTTATCATTATACTGTTCCTGTTTTTCAAGGGCTTTGAGCTGTGTCATTAGGTTATTTATTTGCTGATTTTCTGTTCTTTTTATGTGGGCACTCAGTGGACTCAGTGGTATAAATTTTCCTCTAAATACTTCTTTCAAGGTGTCCCAGAAGTTTGGCTATATTGTGTTTCTGTTTTCATTGGTTTCTAGGAATATTTTAATTTCTCTCCTTATTTCTTCTATGACCCATTCTTCATTCAGCATTGTGGTGTTCTCTCTCCATATGATTACATGGTTACTCTGGTTCTTCTTATAGTTGATTTCTAGTTTCATTGCATTGTGGTCTGAGAAGACACAGGGAATTATCTTGCTTTTTTTTCTTTTTAAATATGCCAATGCTTGCTTTGTGGCCCAGAATGTTGTCTATTTTGGAGAAGGTTCCATGGGCAGCTGAGAAAAATGTGAATTCAGCTGTAGTTTGGTGAGATATTCTCTGTGTCTAATAGGTCCATTTAGTTTATGGTATTCCTTAGGTCTGAAGTGTCTTTACTGACCTTTTGTCTAGAAGATCTGTCTAGTGATGTGAGAAGAGTATTGGAGTCTCCCAGTATTATTGTACAGGTGTGACTTTATATCAGGAAGAATTTGTTTTATGAAAGTGGCTGCACATATATTTGGGGCATAAATGTTGACAATTTTTATTTCTTCTTGCTGAATTGTTCCTTTCATTCATAAAAAGACCTGCTTTGTCTCTTCTGATAAGCTTAGGCTTGAAGTCTAATTTATATGATATCACAGTTGCTACTCCTGCTTGTCTTTGAGTTCCATTGGCATGTATTACCTTATTCCAGCCCTTCCCCTTTAGTTCATGCGAATCTTTGCCTGTAAGGTGTGTTTCTGGCAGGCAAAGTATAGATGGATTATGGGGTTTAATTATTTTGCCCCCTTTTGTCTTTTTATTGTGGAGTTGATGCCATTTATATTCAGTATGATTATGGAGAGATGATTTTTAATTCCTAAAATGTTGAGTTTTGACTTCTGTTTCAGGTAGTGTTTGTTCTCCTTTTTTTAGTTGTTTGTTTCCTGGAAATTATTGTTTCTCTGGTTCTGACATTTACTTGTTAGTTCTTCTAGTGCTAGTTTGGAAGACATAAATTCTTTCAGTTTCTTTTTGTCATGGAAGGTTTTTATTTCTCCGTCAATTCTGAGAGAGAGTTTTCTGAGTAAGATGTTCTTAGCCAGAAGTTATTTTCTTTCAATGTTTGGAATATGATGCTGCAGGCCCTCCTGGCTTTCATGACTTAGTTTGGAAGGTCTAGAATGATTCGGATTGGTTTGCCTCTAAATGTCACTTGGCCTTTTACTTTTGTTGCCTTTAAGATTCTCTCCTTGGCCTGTACATTAGTCAGTTTGATTATTATGTGGCATTGTGTACCTCTTTTTTGGTTTTGTCTAGAGGGTGTTCTATATGTTTACTGTACCTGTGTGTTAACCTCTCTATGTTTGAAAAATTCTCTGATATTACTTCTTTGAAAAATTGTTGATTCCATTAGTTTCAACTTCTAATCCCTCTTCTATGCCTATTATTCTCAGGTAGTTCTTTTAAAATTGGCCCATATCTTGTTAATGTCCAGTTCATGCTGTCAAATTGTTTTTTCTAAATTATGTCCTATGCATTCTTTTCTGGAATGGTCACCTTCTAAAAGTGATATTCTATTTTCCATGTTGTCTAATCTACAGTTTATAGTTTGTGTTGATGCTGTCACTTCAATTATTGCATTTTTCACCTCCTTCAATGCTTCTCTTTGATTGCTGTTCCCGGTGTCAGATTCTTTGTTTATTTGTTCCTTTATTTCTTTGCAGCTCTCCCTGCATTATTTTGGAAATATTGTATCAATTTTACTATTAAAGATCTGAATTGCTCTTCTGGTAATCTCTGCCATTCTGTGTTGGTATGTTCTGTTATTGTGGGATTGTGGTAGCTCATTGTTTCTTTGCTATTTTTCCTTCCCATGTTTCCCCTGTTCTTAAGTTTAGGTCTCTGCTGCTTGTGCAAGCTTTCTCTCAATTTATAGGTTTCTTATTTTTATTTTCTCTCTGAATAGTATCTTGTACTGTGTTACAGTTACTCTAGAGCTTCTTCTGCCCACTGTAATGGTGCCGTTGATGGGTTCCAGGTATTGACTTCTAGAGTTTGTTGCTTCTGTTATGGGGATTCATCTTAGAGGTGTGAGTAGGAGTTTGTGGCCTCTGCTTTTTTAGGCCTCTATGTGGGATATTTTGAACTATTCTTTTTGTCAGTAGAGGTGAATTTATCCTTGGTGTTTGACAGTACTTTCTGGTGATTCACCTTTCTGATCCAATCTCTGCTGTAGGGATTTAGAGGTGTCCGCTGGTACATACAAGGACAGTTTGTGTTCAGTGGTGTTCAGTGGTAAAGGCTGGGTGAGGGGGGAGAAGTCACAGTAATGAATGCAAAAATAGGGTAAAGTAGAAGGTATGATCCAGTGGAATAAAAGTTTGAGTGTGTTAAGATGATGTATGGTAAAGATTAGTGGAGTAAAGATTACTGGGGGAATTCTGTTAGTCAATGTAGAGTATTCAGGTATAGTGGTATGAAATGGTGTTGATATGAGATGGGAAAAAGGAAAGAGAAAAAAAGGGTTGAGGAGGAGAATATAGATAGGAGAGAGACAGGGAAACTTTTAAAAAGGATGAGGAAAAGATTCGACAACTGAGCAAAAAATATCAAAGCATCCAACCTTCCAAGCAAACAAATATAAATAAAACAAAGTGATGCAAAACAAAAATAGAATAAAAATAAAAACAAACAAAAACAGAAACCCTGCAAGTATATAAGGTAGAGAGCCGAGTTGGCTTCTTCAGTACTTTTGGATCTTTGTGGATATTTTCAGCTTTTAAATGTTTAGTCACTATATTAGATTTTCGAGCATGTTTCATGCATTCTTATTTGCTGTCTGTCAGTACAGCACGGAGTTCTGCTGGCACCTCTCCAGCTGCAAGTTTGTGTCTCTGAGCTCTCCACAGGGCCTGCCCCTGTGTGGCTCTTTGTCTATGTAGGCATCCAGTGTCACTGGATCTGGACCCAGTGTAAGCCTGAGGCTCCATGCTTTCTACAGGCCCTGTCTCCATCTCTGATGCCTTAAATTCCACACCTGATGCCTTTGCAGGTGTCAGGTGTGCAATTTAAATGCACAGCATTCTATGCCCTTTGTGGTCTGGGTCCCTCCTGTACTTCTGCTCCTATCCAACCACTAGAAGGATGGGCAACTGAATCTATCATTTGTCACAGGGGTCCCTGTGGCAGCACAGTTAACTTACAATTGAGTGCTGCTCTGGCTCTGGAGGTAGAAGTGAGTTGGGGTGTCCCTGCTGCAGGCTTAAGCTGGTCATCCTAGGCATTCCAGGCACTGTCAATCATACAGGGATATGCTGCCTGATTAGGGTGTGGAGTTCTGTAGTCACTTACTCTACATCTAGTCTCTGGGTGTGCAGAATGTTGTTAAATGTCTCAGTGCTAATAGACTCCTCTCCAGGCAGTTGGCTCAATGGGGGCTGCTGTCTGCGGTGTATGCTGCTGCCATACATGCACAGGCTCCTTTGCTCTCCCTGGTTCACTTTCTGGGATCTGTTCAGCTGCCTTTCACTTTTGATTACTTTGTTCACTTTTTTGCTGCTTTTTTTTCCTTCTGTCCAGAAGCTGCTTTTACAGCAGTTTTAATTCAAACTCTACAGCTCCGGAGGAGAGGTATTTCACTCAGTCACCATTTTCAAAATTCAACATTTATTCATGGTAAAATCATTAAGTGGTAATAGAAATTAGTATTGAACAATACTTGCTTTAAAGTCTCTTTATCTTCTCATTTTTAAATACAAAGTTGCCAAGCAATCTCTCTCTAGTACATCAGATATTATTTATCTTTATCCCTCAAAATTATTTAAGCACTTCCTGAGAGGATAGTCTAGATTATTTACCCCTATTTTTACATTTTTAATGTTTCTTTCAATTTTAATATTTCATACATACCTTTTTTTTTGTTTGAAGAACACCCTTTAACTATTTATTAAAGTTATATCTACTAGTACCAAATTCTAATTTTTGAGAACATCTCTATTTCTCCTTTATTGCTAGATGTATAATTAACTCTAACATTCTTTGCTTGCATCACTTTTAAAATTTCATCACTTCCTTCTGTCTACCATGACAAATTCTTATCTCTGTTTATGCAATACATCATTTAACTCTGGTTGTCTTAAGAATTTTGTCTTTAAGTTCCAAACTGCAGTTTCCAAACTGCTATGGAGCCCACTTACAGATTTTTATATTTGTTATTTTATACTTTCCATTTTATTTTTATATAATTTCTATTTATTTTAATATCTATATTTTAATTTTGATGTCACAATAATTTGTAGGTTTATTCTGCTTCTTACTTGACAATCTTGAATTTGTAGGTTTATGTGTTTTTCAAATTTAGGAAAATTTTTGCCATTTATTCTCCAAATACTTTTATTAGCCTAACATTTTCTTGGACTCCTTTTTTGTAAATGTTAGAATCTTTGTTAATGCTTCACAAAGATACCTGAGGCTCTACTTTTTCTACATACTTTTCTATCTAATGTTTGATTTGGATAAATTTAATGATCTGTTCTCAAGTTCACTGACTTTATTCTCTATCATTTCCAAACTGCTATGGAGCCCACTTACAGATTTTTATATTTGTTATTTTATACTTTCCATTTTATTTTTATATAATTTCTATTTATTTTAATATCTATATTTTAAATTTGATTTAATACATTTGTGCAATTGTTCTTTGAAGCATTTTTTCTGATAGGTGTTTTAAAATCTTTGTCTGATATTTTGATGATGAGATTCATTGTTGAGATTGGGTGTCTACTGATTGTTAGTTTTAATTCATGTTGTGGTTTTCCTTGTTTTCAGTATGATTAGTGATTATTTAGTGAGTATAAGGCATTTTGTATGTTATGTTAGGTGATAGTCAATCCTATTTAAATATTCTGTTTTAGCAGGCAGTCACCCTGTTTAAGTTTAGCATGTAGGTTATGATCTAATTTTGTAGTTTAAAAAATAATGGGAATTTAGTTTTTCAAACTCTTACAATGCTATATGTTCTTTGTTCTTCTCACCCCACTTAAATTACTACTGTATCTTGGGTAATCATATCTAATGAGGGTATAAGGCCTTCTTTGTGTGGTTGTGTGCCATAAGTTGAGCTTTGAAGAATCTTGGACTCTGAGATGGGTTGCTTTCCCATCTTCTGCATTTCAGTCATCTGTTGCTCTTAAGTTTCCTACTTTTTATCTTCCTGAATTTATTGTGAAGGGAAGTATCAACCTCAATCAACTTGTACTGCTGAGTGGAAGTCCAGGGTCAGCAGTGTCTAAATGACTTTCTGACAAATGATGGAAGGTTGAGAGCTCCTCGATATGGTTACCTATTTTCCACTGGGTAGAGGGTGAGGAGGTGGTGAGTTCAAATTCTCTTCTGTCCATAAGTGTAGGATTTAGTGACTCTTGTCCTGGGTCAACTTCTGCTCCTGGTGAAGGCCTGAGAAAAACAAGGCCCACATATACTACTGGTGGTGGAGTGGGTGTCAAAATGCTAATGCTATGTTTGGAGTAGGAGATGGGTTGACATCTCAGTTTCTGTATTGCTATACTCTGTTTAAATTGAATTACTGCTGCCATTATGCACAAGTTTTTTCATTCAGTCCTTCCTGAGATATATTTTTATGATTTCATTGGCCAGACAGAGCAATGTTTTTGGTTTGTTTGCTTACTTCTTTGTTTTTCCAAATCTCAATGACATAAGAGGACTGAACCAATTTATAAAGAATTATAGATCTCTAGAACCTAAAATGTAATGTGCCAAAGTTACACACAAGTGTTCAAATAAGTTGTTTAGCATAATATATGTTTTTTTGTACCAGCAACTATTTACTAGAAATTAAGTACTGTGCCGGGCATTATTGGTACATTGAAAAGCTTATTTTCATATATCTTCATATGTGTGCATTTTGTGTTAATTTATGCATTCTTGTTATATTTTAAATTTTCAATATAATGTGTTCATTGTTTTGTTTTATTCTATTTCCTTTACCAAGTAATCTGATTGTGTTTATAAGACATAAAATAAAATAGTAATATACCTATGTATCTATATGTCTATAGATATGTATGAATTGATATATGTATTGCTGTATTATATAAATATGTGAATATGATATCATATGTGCATTATAGGTAGATATAGATACATACTTATGTAAATATATAGATATACATGGGCAAATCTTTCCAGCCTTAAGAGGAAAATGAAAAAACAAGTTTAACAAATAATCTTTTCTTATATTTGAAATGTCAGGTTAGGGGAATTTAGATATTACAAATAAACAGAGACTTTCATTCTAGTAAATAAGCACATGCTAAAGGTGGGGGCACTTGTATTAGATGCAGAGTCAGGTATATTTTAATAGACTAAGCAAACTTTGAGTTAGTCTCAGAATCACTTAGCACTGGCTATTGACTCATATATTTTACTGTTCCTATACTACTTTTGGACAAAAAATTATTTATTCCACTTAAGTGAATAGTGAGGTTTATAATTGTTCCCTCTCTGGTAGATAACATGTATATTTCTGTATTTTAACCATATACATGATACCTCAAAAATTCAAGATAATATGCGCAGGACTTTTGACTCAGTGCTGGGATTCAACTTGAATGAACAAGAACATTGTTAAATCCTTTTGAGATTATATATCTCAAAAGTTCACAATTTCATTTAATATATATTAAAGTGCATTTAATATATGTGTATATTAAATGAAATTGTCAACTCACATTAGTTTTACAAGAGTTATTTCTTGGCTCTAATTCAAAAATAGAAAGTAAAGCTCTTGTCGGGCATGGTGGTGCACACTTGTAATCTCAGCATTCAGAAGGCTGAGACCGGAGGATCCAGGTTCGCGGCCAGCCTCAGCTACCTAGTGAGACACTCCACAACATAGCGAGACTCGGTTTCAAAAAAATAAAGAATAAAAAATAGGGCTGGGGGTATAGCTCGGAGGTAGAATGCCCCTGAGTTCAACCCCCAGTACCACAAAAAAAAAAAAAAGAAAAAAGAAAGTAAAGCTCTTTACCTTCCATGAGTTGATCATTTTATTTAATTTATTGCATTATATTAAATTTGATTCCTAAAATAATTTGTGTTAATAGTTTTCCCAAAAAAATCATATGATCCTTGATTCAGTGTTCTTAATAATTGGTCATAATTTGTTTTATTCTTATGGTACTAGGGATTGAACTGAAAGACATTCTATCATTGAGTTATACCTCCAGCCTTTTAGTTCCTATTTTAAAACAAGGTCTTGATAAATTAATGCATGTCAGTCTCAAACCCGCAATCATCCTGTCTCAGCTTCCCAAGTACTAGGATTATAGGCATGTACCAATATCCTAAGCAAGTTGTATTTTTAAACGTAATTCAAAAACATACATTTTAGTAGATACATTTTGGCTAATGCCACAAATGTGAATTAATTGATTCATTTGATTAGAGGCCCTTTAGGTAAGGAAAAAAATAATCATTTATCTTGTATATTGGTCAGTTATCATATACTTGTGCATTCTTTTTCAGGGCTATAAGACCATTACAGAATATTAAAAAAATATTCACTAATTTATTTTTAGAAGAGTTTCTTTTCTCTAAACCTCCAAGTGAACTTTAACAAATGATATCCTAGTATTAGAAAGAAAATTGGACTTTGCATTAAACTCTAATGTTGATTAGTAACTTCTTGAATTTGTATAAGAATTTGCCAAAACTGCTTTCCAAAATGGCTGTACAATTGTAAATTTTCATTTTGCATTCTTCCAAATAGTTAAAATCATTTTTATTATATTATATCACATTTACAGTAAAGTCGTCTTGTCCTGGAGTTTTATTTGTGGTAGGTTTTTGATGACAAAATAAATTATATATATATATATATATATAACTAGATATTCTGCTTCATGTCTTCATATCGAGTCAAATTTAAATGCTGTACTTTCTCAATTAATGAGAATTCCAATGTTCTACAGACTAGACAACAGGCATATTTATTTTAGTTATTCCAGTAGGTGTTGTGCATTTTTATTTTCTAGTATCTAAATCTATCAAGAATTATTCATATGTATTATGGTGTGGATTAAATTTCCCTCAAAACTCATGAATTTAGCAGTGTAGCCAGTTTTTGAGACAGGGAATGGCTTGAGGTGTGTGCACAGAGGCATGGCCTTGGGGACTGTATATGTTTTTCAGCCACTAAACCCATTCTCTATTTGCTGCTGCTATGTCCTGAATCCTGCCACTGAGGTTCCTGCCTGGGAACCACTGAATATGGATAGATTAAGAAATGACCTCTAAAAATCCCCAAAACTGTGAGCTAAATAAATATTCCTCTGAGTTGTGTTTGTCAGGTATTTTGGTCACAACAACAACAAAAAAATGTTGACTAAAACAATACTATGATGGTTAGTCTGGATTGTAAACTTGACTAGATCATGAAACATCTTAAGTGGCATGATTCTGATAGGCACAGGGTCTGGATAAAAAAAGGATAAAGCCACGTGAGTTCATGCATGGTTCTTGCTGAAGAAAGAGCATCTGTTTTAGTCTGAGATATGATCTTTCAGCTCTTTGAAATGGACCTTCAAAATCATTTTTCTGGATTTTCCTGACTCTTTCCATGCCAGGGTTCAGTCCTCCAGGCAGTGGGGCCGGGAGGCCCTGGACAGGTGTGGAATGAGACGAGGTCACAAGAATACGCTCACACCAAATGCAGTGAAGAAGCATATCTGTTTTATTGTTAGTCACTGTTTTATACTATTTTTTTGCAATGAGGCATATAGAACAGGAATTTTTACCTACTTGTTTTTCCAAAGGTTATCCTCAACCTGTTAAGGTTACAACACATATATAAAAAATATTTTCCATTGGTTAAAATCTTTACAATTTTGTTTACCCCCTTTAAGCAGTGTTCTATCTTATCTCAGGTAGTTAGAGGGTTCCAAGAAGACCAGGCAGTAGGGGGCAAATACTTTATGTAGTAACTATTTAGATAAACTTGCAAAGCCTGTTTCTAGATTAATGCTTGTAAAAGGTTAATGCATTGGGTTGTCTCGAGGCACTGCTTTTTTCAGCTAAGAGATCAGTATCTGTCAGGCCACATGTTTCTAAGAAGTTTTCCTTTATAATTAATATAAAAGCAAACCCCAAAGCACCCAAACTTTCCAGAATATAATAATGCAAAGTGGGATATGCCACACATTCCTTCTTTTGGAATCATCTACCTTGCAGGACTCCAGCAGACCAAGCCTTGCTCAAAATCCAGCTATTAAGGAGATGTGGCATTTCCCCCTTTTTATCTCTTAATTTAATAGCTTCCACCTCTATGGCAAATGACTTGACAGATTGCAAGCTCAGTCGAATGATGACTGGAAAACATGAACAAAATATGATTATAAGCAACAAAGCAAGTGCAATAGAAACTCCATAGCTCATATATGAATGTATATCTAATTGTTTAGAATGTTGAATAAAAAAATCAGGGGCCATTTCAGCAGTAGAACTAACATATATATAGTCTTGACTAATATATTTTATTTAATTTTGTAATGCCTGTAGATCCGGGGTTATGTTAGTCTTGTTTCAGATTCCTAATAAATGATTCTGCACCTGTGACCAGGAGGGCTGAGAATCATTATAATGCAAGGGAGTAACACAGATCCATTTGTATTTTGCATGGCATCTAGCGGAAAATCTAGTTTTAATGTTAGTTACCTGATTTTCTAAATATAGCACTGCTTCTTCTGAGTCTGAGATACGAGTTTCTAGGTTTTTATCTATGATTTCTTGTGCATCTAAAGCTAGAGTAACATTATGTGGCAATGAATTAACATGATGAGCAGTATTAATATTGCTAACTAAGGCAGTAGTTGAAAGCGCCAAAGAAGTAAGTAATAATAGAGATTAAGGCAGTAATTCCTAAAATTAGAGCAGCTAGAAATCTTCCTGGATGAATAAGATCAGTAGTTTGTTTAAAAAGCTATACTTCTGTGTCATCATACCAGGAATCAGATAAGTTTACAGGCAACATAACAAAGGGAGGTTGATGGACAACTGTTAGAGTTACATAGTCTTTTGGCATAGTATAGTTAGTTAATATACACTGTATCATAAATAAGGCCAGGAAAGGCAAGATGTAATGATGAAGATTGAGATTAGATACCTGAGCACTGAGCATCTCATCCTGGGTCCAGGAGGTCTGGGGATATGACCACGGGGGAAGACGATTGCATTGGTGACGAGACATGCCTGATGAGTCTATCAGGAAGCCACAGAGGAGCATCCACATCCTGTGGAAAAATACAAGCATATCCTCGCACCACAGTTAGCAATAAATTGGGTAATTTCCATTTGCTTGTCATTAGGTCTCTCCATTTTACCATGGTTTGAGAAGGCTTTATTTGTAAATCAGAGTGTCTTTGCATGGCTGTAATGCCTTCTGTATTTTTGTTTAGATGATTGATAACAAAAAGAGCATGAGAAAGAAGAGCATGTGAAGAGGCATATCTTAGCTCTGAATTAGATAGTTTTTCTATTTGAATTTTTAATGTTTGATGGGCTCTTTAAACTATAGCTTGCCCTTGGGGATTATAAGGGATTCCAGTGGAATGTTTAATTCCTAAAGTATTACAAAGATTTTTTAGGCTTGCAGAAGTGTAAGCAGGAGCATTATCTGTTTTAAGTTGATTGGGAATACCTATCTATGCAAAAGCAGCAAAGAAATGTTGCATGACATCCTTATATGCTTCTCCAGTATGAGCCGTGGCAAAAATAATGTGTGAGAATGTATCCATGCATACATGAACAAAGGACACTCGTCCAAAAGAAGGAATATGTCTCATATCCATTTGCCATAAAGAATTAGGCTTAAGATCCCTAGGATTGACTCCCATAGCCAATGAGGGAATATGAATTACACACTGGGGACAATCCCACACTATTTGTCTTGCCTGTTCTCTAGGTAAGGAATAAAGCATTATGTAATGTTTTAGCATCTTGATGATGTATTTCATGACTTTCTTTAGCTTCTACTATGGTGCCTATAACTTTAGTAGCTTTATCCACTAAGGCATTTCCTGCAGCAAGCGGACCAGGAAGATTATGGTGTCCCCTTATATGTCCAATAAAGTAAGGATGAATTCTATTCCTAATTAGCTGCTGTAATCTTTTTAAAAGTATGGCTATATCAGATGAGTTAGATATAGATGAAGTTTCAATAGCTGGAAATAATGTTGTTATATATTTAGAATCTGTAAAGAAATTGAAAGGCTCAGGGGTAATAGTAAAAGCATGTATGACTGCCACTAGTACTGTTCTTTGGGCAGAAGTTTCCTTAGTTTGGAGAATAATAGGTTGGTCTGAGCCTTTTATTACACTTGCTTTGCCATTAGAGGAGCCATCTGTAAATAGGGTCACAGCATTTACTAAAGGTTTTTTGTTGATATTTTTAGGAAAAATACATTCATGTCGAGAGAAAAAATGTAAAAGCAGGCTATTAGTTAAATGAAAACTAATCTGTCCAGTAAAATTTCATAAAGAAATAGTCCATCAGAATTATAAAGAAGAAATTCTAACTGCTGTTTATTATAAGGAATAATTATATTATGAGGATTGCTAGCAAACAATTCTTACTCATAGCTCTACATTTTTGTATTATCATAGTGATTAAAGTGGAATAAGAGATATTAATTCTTTTTAGAGTGGAGGATAAATGTATCCACTCTAAAGGTGCATCTTGCCACAGGCATCTGGCAGGAGTATAAGCAGTTTTTAGAACAATTAAATTCCACTTTAAAATCTAATCTCTTCTGGTAACCCGATGTTCATTAATAGCTTCTTCTACCTCTTTTAATGCTTGAATAGTTTTGTCTGTTAATTGGTGAAGAGAAGAAGGATTAGAGTCTCCTTTTAAAATATCAAAGACAGGTTTTAGTTGATGAGTACATACCTTTAAGAGTTGATATCTCCTAATAACTTTTGAAAATAATTTAAGGTGTTAAGGTGGTCATGCCTGATTTGGACCCTCTGATTAGTAACACTGGGAGATTTTATAATCCTTCCCAGATAATTCATTGGTGGCTCTGAATTTTTTCAGGAGCTACTATAAGACTGTATTGATTGAGATTCTTTATTGATGATTGTAAGCATCGATTAAGAATATCGGTATCACTATAGACCAAAAGAATATCATCCATGTAATGAATCATGTAAACCTGGGGAAATGTATTTCTAGTAGTTAGAAGAGCCATATCAACATATTTTTGACATAAGGTAGGACTGTTTTTCATACCCTGAGGCAACATCTTCCATTGATATCTTTGATAAGGTCTTTGAAAATTTGGTGAGGGGAGACTAAAAGTAAACCATTTTCTGTCTTGTGGAGCCAAAGGAATAGTAAAAAAGCAATCTTGTAAATCAATAAGAATAATTTGAGAGTTTTATCTATAGCAACAGGGGAATATAATCTAGGTCATAAAGCCCCCATCGTCTCCATGGTTTTATTAATAGCTCTAAGGTCTTCTAATAGTCTCCATTTACCAGACTTATTTTTAATAACAAATATTGGGGTATTCCACTGGCTAGTTGAAGGTTCTATATAACCTTTTTGTAATTGTTCTTGAACTAATTGCTCTGCTGCAGACCTCTTTTCATTAGTGAGGGGCCACTGCTCTACCCATACAGGGTCATCTGATTTCCATACTATAGGGTCTGCATATACTACAGTGGCCCCTACAAAAAAGGAGGTAAGGAATTTACATCATCATCAGATATTATAACAGTCATATTTGTGAGAATGTCTCTTCCCTATAAAGTAAAAGGGAGAGAAGGAAGTAAATATGACTGAAACATCCCCTGATTTTTTCCTGTCTTCCAATGTAAAATAGAGGCACTTTTTGCAATTTTCGAAGCCATGCCTATTCCCCCTAAAGTTGAAGGGTTTTTTTGAGTAATCCAATCAGAGGGCCAATCCTTTCCTGCAATACAGGAGACATCTGCTCCAGTATCCAACAATCCTGTTATCATTTTTCATTCTGCTAATATAGTCCTCATGGGTCTATTTTCTTTCTTTCTTTTTTTTTTTTTTTTTTGCGGTACTGGGGATTGAACTCAGGGGCATTCTACCTCTGAGCTACACCCCCAGCCCTATTTTTTATTCTTTATTTTGAAACCGAGTCTCACTAAGTTGCAGAGTGCCTCACTAGGTAGCTGAGGCTGGCCGCGAACCCGGATCTTCCGGTCTCAGCCTCCCGAATGCTGGGATTACAAGCGTGCGCCACCACGCCCGTCTCTCATGGGTCTATTTTTATCTACCCTTTTTACGAAAGCGATGATATCACTGAAACCAAAACCTTTTGCTTTCCTTTCTTTTTTCATACTTTTATTTGCTGTCTGTACTAAAGGAATTAGGAACAATTGAATTATTCTCTGTCCTTTCCATATTTGTATAGTTTTATTTGGAGGGAGTAACATGATTTTTATTTATCCAGTAAAATCTGAATCAGTAACTCCAGGTGCAATTTGTAGTCCCTTCTCAGTTACAGAGCTTCTTACTAATATTAATCCCATAGTCCCATTAGGCAAAGGTCCAAATATTCCTGTACTTACTAAAGTAGTTTCCATATCAGGGGTTAAAATAATAGTCTCTTTACTGTAAAGATCTAGTCCTGCACTTCCTGGAGTTGCTCTGGTCAAGTTGGAAATTGAGATACCTGATAATTTTCTGGATCTCTTGCTTGATTTTAGGCCCATTTTTGTGGTCTTTCCTGGGGTTGGCCCCTTAATCCATTTTTTTAAATTCCTGTTCTTGTGATTGAAGAGGAGGCAGGGGAATACCATCTTTTGTAAACTGAAATCTGCAATCCATTTTCCAATGAAATCATTTATAGCATATTGGACACAAAGAAAGTCGCAGTTTTTGTCCTCCACCTCCAGTAGGGGGGGCAGGATTTTTTTATTAGTGGACATTGATGTTGCATATGTCTGGCTGAATTACATTTATAGCATCGTGGAGGGATTCTATCATTATTTCATTGCTTATTCCTTTTAAGAATTTAGTATATGTCTGGCCTTGTAAGGCTCCAGCCATAGATATTCCATGTATATGGGCAGGAGTAGAGTCCATGCAGACTCGGAAGTCTGATAAGGACCCTGTCTATCTTATGGGTCTTAGTAAAGTCTGACAAGTAGGAATAGTATTTTCAAAAGCCAATTGTTTAACAAGGATATTGGCTACCTCTGTATTTGTTACTACTTTAGAGACTGTTTCTTCCAAGCAAGCTAAGAAATCTTCAAAAGGCTCATTTCCTTTTTGTTTAATATTAGAAAGAAAAGTTGTTTTTTGGTCAAATAGGAGCAGGGCTTTCCATGCTGCAGTAGCGCACATGGAAACATCCCCTAATACTGCTTGGGAAAGATTAAGTTGGTGTTTTGGATCACTATACTGCCCCATACCTACTAACATTGGCATGGTTATCTGGGAACGGGTCCAATATTTTTCAATTCATTTCCTTGCTTGCTCTTCATATTCAGTTTTCCATAACAAGTATTGTCCTGGCAGCAGACAAGATTTTGCAGTTTGTTACCAATTGAAAGGAGTTAACCAATCAGAGGCTATAGAATCTATTAATTTTATAGTATAAGGAGAATTAGCCCTGAAGTCTTTGACTGGAGATTTTAATTCTTTTACTAATTTAAAAGACAATGGTTTCCATTGTGGAGCTTCCTCAGCCTCTTTGAGATTAACAACGGGGAAAGAAAAAGTAAAATCCCCATTTTGCCTAGCCTCTGCCATGACTCCTAAACAACATGGCTGCTGCTAATATTCTGATTCTTTAATTTTTTGACTAGGATTTAATAGATGATCCATGGTATTAGTAGAAAGGTTTATGTCATCTGGCCAGTTATCCTCCTCACAGTATTTACCTGTGCCTTCCTCTAAAGTCTGTTGCTCATTTGGGAACACTGATTTATTTTTGTAGTCAGAGTCTGAATTAGACTGATTACTATGAGTAGAATGATACGAGGGAATCTTTATTGGAGGGGTTTCTTTTGCTTCCTGCAGTTTAGGGGCTAAACACACTGCTTCATGGGTAGGATCTAGAAGATTGTCGGGGACTGACAGTGCTCAAGGTCTGCCTTTTCTGACTCACAGGCATGGAAGCCTGTTTTTATGGAGATAAAGATTACCATAACATGCGCTGACTACTGACTCAGGGAAAAATCTCTGCTTTGCTTCAAGTGCCACGAATCAAGAGGTTTATTCAGACTTTATCAGGCTGTTATAATAATGAATTGTGTGAATATTTGTTCCTTGAACTGTGTACCCTCAGATGGTTAATTTTCACAAAATGTAACCATTGTGAGAAAACATTAACTTTGACATGTATTCTGGTGCTCAAAGAAGTATATAATGACTGGGCTAAACAAACTCTGGTGTAGCAGTATTCACTGTCAGCCCTCCTGAATCTATCCCTTTTTTTCTCTTTCTTAACCAACTTTTATCTTTGTTTTTCTCAAACCACACTTTCCTCCAAGCTTGTCCGACATGGCTGGCTGGCTCCGGCTCCAATAAAGATCTCTAAAAATGTTCCATAAAGTAAAAACTTCTGCAGGTACCCTTTTAGATCTGTGTAGAGAATAATAAGTTTTTATGTCCTTTCCTAATTTTATCCAAGTTTCAAGGCTTAAGGGTCCCTCCTCAGGGAATCAAGGAGCTATCTCTTGCAAAAATTGAAAAAATTATTTTAACTTTTTGCGAGAGACAGAGATACCTCTTTTCTTTATCATATGCTGAGTTATGTCTATTAAAAGTCTTCTTTCTTTGCTTTTAGCATGACTCATCTTTAGTACTCTTTTTACTTTCAGAATGCTCTATCTTTAGTTGCTTACTTTTAAAATGACCATCTTTAACTCTTAATGTTATCATCCTTCTTTAGCTGTTCTATTTCTAACAGGGGTTCTACAGCATCCTTGAGCGATCTACCTGTCTCAATCCTGATAAAAACGGTTAGTGAGAACTTACCTAATTGAGCCACACGTTGGGTGCCAGATGCCAGGGTCCAGCCCTCGAGGCAGTGGGGTCAGGGGTCCCTTGACAGGTGTGGAATGAGACGAGGTCACGAGAATATGCTCACACCAAATGCAGTGAAGAAGTGTATCTGTTTTATTGTCAGTCGCTGTTTTATACTATTTTTTTTTTTTGCAATGAGGCATATAGAACAGGAATTTTTACCTACTTCTTTTTCCAAAGGTTATCTTCATGTCTAAAAATTCTTTTACATTAGTTAAAGTCTTTACAATTTTGTTTACCCCCTTTAAGCAGTGTTCTATCTTATCTCAGGTAGTTAGAGGCTTCCAGGAAGACCAGGTGGTAGTGGGCAAGACTATTTGTAGTAGGTATTTAGATAAATTTGCAAAGCCTGTTTCTAGACTAATGCTTGTAAAAGGTTAATGCATTGGGTTGTCTCGAGGCACTGCTTTTTTTTCAGCTAAGAGATCAGTATCTGTCAAGCCACATGTTTCTAAGAAGTTTTCCTTTATAATCAATATAAAAGCAAAACCCAAAGCACTCAAACTTTCCAGAATATAATAATGCAAAGTGGGATATGCTACACATTCCTTCTTTTGGAATCATCTACCTTGCAGGACTCCAGCAGACTGAGTCTTGCTCCATATCCAGCTGTGGTATTTCCATCTTGGACTGGGATTGAATTAGTGGTCTCTCTGATTCTGAGAATCTAGCTCTTGGATTCATTGACCAGCTGCAGGTTCTTCCAGCTCTCCAGGTACAGTCAGAAACTTGGGACTACACTGCTTTGGACTGTAAGGTGATTTAATAAATCCCCTTTTATCATATACATAGGTTCTGTGAGTTCTTTTGCTCTAATGAAACCTGATCAATACAAATATGAATATTAGACATCGTCATATCTTTTCATGAAGTATTTTTCAAAAATTTTGACATTAATAACATTGTGTTTTTATGTTATTGAAATATAGGAGCCAACTGTGGTGATTCAAGTCTGTAATCTCAGTACTTGGCAGGCTCAGACAGGAGGATCACAGGTTTGAAGACAGCCTTAGCAACAGAGTGAGACTCTGTTTCAAAACAAATATAAAAAGGTCTGGGGATGTAGCCCAGAGGTAGAATCCACAGCATCAAAACAAAACAAAGACAGGAACCATATATTATATATTACATATTACATATCACATATTACATGTTACAAGGTGCATGCTTCATATTATATGTTGCACGTTACATGTTATATGTTATACATTATATGTTATATATGTTATATGTTGTATATAGTATATTATATATTTTTCAGATGTAAGAGTTTTATGGATATTTTCTCCCAGTTTATGATTTATTTTCAATTACTTAATGGTACTTTTGTGTAAGCTACAGGAAATTGAACCAGGGGCATTCGCCTCTAAGCTACTCCTACAGCCCTATTTTATTTTTTATTTTGAAACAGAGTCTCACTAAGTAGCAGAGGAATTAAGACTGGCCATGAACCTGTGATCGTCCTATCTCAGCTTCTCAAGTACTGGAATTTCAAGGGTGGGCCACCATGCCTGACTTAACAGTATCTTTTATAAAGAAGTAATTTTTAAATTTGTATGGTCCATTGTATTTTATATTTATTTTTATTATCATTGTTTCCATTCTGAGAAATATTGTTGTGCTAAGGATGGAAAGATTTGTGTTTAATTTCCAAATTTTTCACTAATAAATATTATACATTCACATATTAGTTTTCAGTTCTTTGTTTCATTTTGTGTCAATATTTGTATATTGTGTGAGGTAGCATAAAGTTGTCTCGTCCTTCTTATTCATGTTTATTGCTCTATAAAATTTGTTTAATACATTGCAATATACTTGTTGATTTACCTGAACATTACTATTAAAAATCAACTGTATATGTATGAGTCTGCACTAGATTATCTATCTCTCTCTCTATCTTTGTCTCCCTCTCTCTGTCTCTATTTATGTATATATCTGTATATACTCCAGTACCACACTCTTTTGATTGTTGTCTAAAGTGAATCTTAAAATTGTATGGTTTATATATTTTGCCACAGCTCCTTAATAGCTGGATCTTTAGCAAGGCTCAGTCCGCTGGAGTCGTGTAAGGTAGACCATTCCAAAAGAAGAAATGTGTGGCATATCCCAGTTTGTATTATTTTATATTCTGGAAATTTGGGGTGCTTTGGCTTTTGCTTTTACATTAATTATAAAGGAAATTTTCTTAGAAACAGAAGGTGGACAGATGGATTGTGATTTCTCAATATTAGCTTAAAAAGCAGTGCCTCGAGACAACCCATAAGAAATTCATTAACCACATACAAACATTAGTCAGGAAACAGGCTTTGCAAGTTTAGTTATGAAACAGACTTATGTTCCCTCTCAGCACACAGGTATAGAAACAAAATAAATAAGCCAAAGAGATTTAGGTCTACTATTTTGTCTATGAGTAAGGAAGGCTTTAAGAAAGATAGTCTTTGCCAATTCCACCTTGTATCCCTAGAATTTCACCAGATACATTAACTTTCTAGCTACCTGAGAAAAAGATAAGAACATTGCTTAAAGGAGCTAAGCAAATAGTAAAGATTTAAACTAATGAATAGAGGCTATTCATCATTAACCTTTAACACTGCTTTGTACTAAATGAATATTTAAATACATATTGTATTTTGTAACCTTTACTGTTTTCTTAACCCCATTAAATGTCATTGGAAATGGCTTTTCTAGTTAAAGATGTACCTACACAACCTTTAGAAAAATAAGACTGTAAAAATTCCTGTTCTATATGCCTTACTGCAAAAAAGATAGTACAAAAACAGCTACTAACAAGCAATAAACAGATACACGTCTTCACTGTATTTGGTGTGAGCATATTCTTGCGACCTCGTCTCAATGTACACCTGTCGAAGGACCCCCGACATTTGCCTTAGGGCTGGACTCTGGCAATATTTATATCAAAAATTTTCTTTCCTAGATTCTTTTCATTTTTAATGTATATTTTTCAATATATTATAAATTTATGAAATAGCCTACAGCTATTTTAGTGAGTATTGCATTGAATGGATAGATATCAATACAGAATTTTCCAATTTATGATGAGATTATGGTTTAATTTTTTTTGTGTGTGTGGTACTGGGGATTGAACTCAGGGGCATTCTACCTCCAAGCTATACCCCCCAGCCCTATTTTTTAATCTTTATTTTGAAAACGAGTCTCACTAAGTTGCGGAGGGCCTCACTAGGTAGCTGAGGCTGGCCGCGAACCTGGATCCTCCGGTCTCAGCCTCCCGAATGCTGGGATTACAAGCGTGCGCCACCACGCCTGGCTTATGGTTTAAATTTTTAATTTTAAAATTTATCTTTTTTTATCAAAATTATGTAGTTTTGTGTACAAGTCTTGAAATATGAAATATTTCATTATATTTTAATTCAATTGTATCTGACACATTCTAAGCTTTTAATTTTGTTTCTGGCATATAGAAATAAAATAAATATTAGCCTTATATCTTCAGATCTGCTAAATTTACTAATTAGTTGTATATTCTTGCAGATTTCTTGATATATTCTATATAAATGATCATGTTATCTCTAAATAAAGAGATGTTTATGCTTCACTTTTCTATACGTTTTCTTTTTATGACTTTATTTTACCCTACTGCACTAATGAAGCCTTCAGTAAAATGCTGAATGCAATTGGAAAGAGCAGATAACATAGACTAATTTACATTCTTAGAAGAAAAATTCAGCCTTTATCATTAAGTTTACAATTCTTTTCAAGTTGATACTCCTTTTAATTTCTTATGCCTTTAGGTCTTGTTGAGAAAGTTTCTACCTGTGTCTATGTGTTGAAATTTTGGACCTATGCCCTCATCAAGTAGCTGCAAGTTCTCTGGTCTGATTTCTAAGTCTTTGATCCATCTTGAAATGACTCTTGGGCAAGGTGAGAAAGTGGGGTATATTTTCACTTTTCTGCATATGGTTAACCAGTTTTCCCAACACCATTTGTTAAAGAGGCTATCTTTTTTCCAGTGTATGTTTTTGGCTCCTTTTCATATCAATTCTCCGTAAAAGTGTTAATTTGTTTCTAAGCCTTCTATTGTCCTCCATTATTCTATATTTCTGTTTTTGTGCCAATGTCATGTTGTTTTTATTACTATGGCTTTGTGGTATAGTCAGGTATTGTGATGCCACCTGCATGGTTCTTATTGCTGAGAACTACTTTGGCTATTCTGGATTTTTTTTTATTATTCCAAATGAATTTAAGGACTGTTTTTTCTATTTGTATGAGGAGTAACCTTGGTAATTTAATGGGTATCACATTGAATACATAGATCACTTTTGGGAGAATGGCCATTTTGGTGATATTTATTCTGCCTATACAAGAGCATGGAATATCTTCCCATCTTCTGAGGTCTTCTTTGATTCCTTATTTCAATGTTTTATAATTTTTCTTATACAGGTCTTTGTTAGGATTATTCCTAAATATTTTATTTTGGGGGGATATCATGAATAAAAATCTTTTCAGGATTTCTTTTTTAGTAGATTTATGGTTGGCATACAAGTAACCTCTAATTTTTTTAAGATTAATTTTGTATCCAGACACTTTGCTGAATTTGTTTGATCAATTCTATAAACCTTGTCATTGAGTTTGTTGGTTCTTCTAAGTCTAGCATCATGTCATCTGCAAACAGGGCTAGTTTTAGTTCTTCCCTTTCTATTTGTACTCTTTATTTCCTTCTTTTGCCTTATTTCTCTGGCTAGAGTCTCAAGTATTATGTTGAACAGAAGTGGTTATAATTGACATCCTTGTCTTGTTCCTGTTTTTAGTGGGAACTCTCACAGTTTTTAACCATTTAATATGATGTTGGCTATGGGCCTATTGAATAGTCCCTTTATGACTTTGAGGTATGTTCCTTCTATTATAATTCTCTGCAGTTCTTTTTAGCATGAATGGATGTTGGATTTAATAGATTTTTTAATAGAACAGATTTAATAGAATTTTTTTTCAACATCTATTGAAATGATCATGTGATTTTTGTCTTTGGTTGTATTTATGTGGTGAATTACATAGATTGTTTTTTGTATATTAAATCAGTCTTGTTTCCCTGGGGTGAACTCAACCCTGTCATGGTGTATGACTTTCATGATGTGGTTTTGGATGCAGGTTGCTAATATTTTGTTTAGCAGGTTTGCATCTAAGTTTATTTGAGTTCATATAGGCCTGTAGTTTTCTTTTCTGAAGCTGTCTTTATTTGTCTTTGGTATTTGTTTGATTTGACTTCCTAGAATGTATTTGGGAGAGTCCCATTTCTTTCTATTTCATAAAATAGATTGAGGTGTTTTGGAATTAGCTCTTTTATAAAGGTTTTATATAATTCACTTGGGCAATCATCGGATCCTGGGCTTTTGTTTGATGGTAGGCTCTTTATTGCTGCTTCAATCTCTTCAATCTATTTGTCAGATTGCATTTTCTATATCTTCTTGACTCAATTTATGAAGGTTGTATGTGTCTAAAAACTGTCAATTTCCTCTAGTTTTTCCATTTTGTAGGAGTAGAATTTTTTCAAAATAATTTCTAATAATTCTTTGGATTTCCACAGTAGGTGGCAATATCACATTTTTATCTCTTATTTTAGTATTTGGGTTGATTCCCTGGTTCTTTTGGTTAGGTTGACTAGTGGTTTATCTATCTCATTTATTTTTTCAAGAAACCAGCTTTTGATTTTCTATATTTTCTATTCTCTATTGTATTGATTTCTGCTCTGATTTTAATTATTTCCTTCTACTGACTTTGAATTCAGGCTGTAACTGTTCGAGGGCTTTGAGGTGTGGTATTAGGTTATTTATTTGGTGATTTTCTGTTCTTCTTATGTGGGCACTCAGTGCTAAGAATTTTCCTCTTCAAAGTGTCCCAAATATTTTGACAGGTTGTGTCTCTATTTTCATTTTTTTCTAGGAATTTCTTAATTTCTTCCCTTCTTGTGTGACCAATTCCTTGTTCAACACTGTGGTGTTCAGTCTCCATGTATTTACATGGTTATTCTGGGTCTTCTTATAGTTGATTTCTGGTTTCATTGCATTGTGGTCTGAAAAAATGCATGGGATTATGTCACATTTTTTGAATTTGCTAGTGCTTGCTTTGTGGCCTCAGATGTGGTCTATTTTGGAGAAGGTTCCGTTGGGCAACTGAGAAAAATGTGACTTCAGCTGTACTTAGGTAAAATATTCTGTATGTGTCTAATAGGTCCATTTGGTTTATGGTGTTCTTTTCATCTGAGGCATCTTACCTGTGCTTTTGTCTAGAAGATTGGTCTAGTGGTGTGAGAGGAGTATTGGTGTTTCCTAGTATTATTGTATTGGGATTTATGGGTTACTTAATGCCACCAGGAGTTTGTTTTACAAAAGTGGCTACACCTATGTTTGGACATAAATATTGGCCATAATTATTTCTTCTTGCTGAATTGTTCATTTTACCAGTAAAAAATGACCTGCATGTCTAATTTGTCTGATATCATAGTTGCTACTCTCGCTTGTCTTCGAGTTCCATTGTGTCAGATAGTATTTTCTGTATAATTTCAAACTATATATAATCATCAAGAATTGGCTTATGGTATTGTTTATGGTCTATGTTGGATGATATTCTATATATAATTGAAAACAATGTGTATGGTTCTGTTGTTAGATGAAATTTTCATTAAATGCAAATGATGTCAAATTGCTTGATATTATTACTAAATTTTTCTATATTTCTATTGAGTTTTCATCTATTTGTCAATTACTTTTAGGGTAATATAGGCATCACTCTATATAAATGTGAATTTGATATTTTCTCTTTTCAGTTCTATCAACTTATGGTGTTAATTTAAAACTATACTAAAAGTATATTTTCTTTTAATATAGTGAACTTATTGTGAACTATTTTTGTCAATATGAATTGTCCCACTTTATATGTATTAACAAACTACATTTAGATAGTGCAAGAAGTTCCAGTATGCAATTGCAAGGAGCTTATCTATAGATAGCAATACTTTACTTACTTTACTGTACATTCTAAAAAGTGAGAAGAAAAAATTTAAAATTTTTTCACCATAAGAAAAGGATAAATGTTTGGAGAAATAAATATACTTAACCCAATTTGAATATTAGACAATTTATACATTATCAAAACATTATGTGGTATCCTCATAACAAGTACAACCTTTATGCTTTTACATATCAGTTAATATAAATTAGAAATGAATTTTAAGTAATTACAACTTGTCAATAACTGCTTCATTTTCTTCTTTTTCATTTATGAAATGTACATATATCTAGTGAGTGCTAACTGATTCAAGCATATTTCTAGATGTTTGATATACAGCAGTAAAAAAGAAACACTATCCCCTGTACTCATATAACTGAAATACTGATTATATACAAATTATGAAAGTATCAACCACTAAGAAGAAAAATAAGACAGTAACGAGTATGACTATACTTATAGAATATACTACAGTACAAATGTGAGTCATGTTAGCAATTCAGTTTGCTTGGATTTTATATTTGTGAATTGTCCACATGTTATATTTCATACACATAACCCTTTCTTACAAAAATATATTTTATCAGAATCATGAAAGCATTTAGACAGTGAATTATGTCTTGCCTGACATAAAATTATAAGTTTGAACTTTGCTAATATATTTGCAAATAACTTGCATATAAACAAATTTACCTCTAAGTATATTTGGCCTTTTCAATAATTTTCAATCTGTTTTAAGGCAGATATCTCTCTCTCTCTCTCTCTCTCTCTCTCGCTCTCTCTCTTTTTCCTTTCTTGTTTTATGTGTGCATGTGTATATTTTCCCTCTTCATTCTTGGAATTTTATATAAAGAGAGAAAAAATTTATTAAGCATTTTTATACTCAGGCCTTCTACATACTAGCATGAATAAAAATTCCACAAAAAAGGGAAATCTGCCTAAAGAATGCTTCTGCTTTGTGCTACATAACACTGGGCATAATAGGAAGCCAGCATTCTTCAAAGTAATAACAGAATACCATAAATACTCAGTTTTTTGCCTGAACAATATAACAGGGGTAGATCACATCATCTAGAAGAGGCCAATATGACAAAACATAGCATTTATCAGAACTCCCTGCAAGAGTGTGGCTACCTTGTCCTACAATTTTCTACTAAACACTGCACACTTATTTCCATGTCTCCAGAGCTGAATTCCCTCACTCTTTAAGATAAGAAATGAGGCAAGATACAGGTCTGGGGCCAAGACCTCCTTGAATGACTCAATTCATAGTAGCTCCCATCTCAATTTCCACTCTACATAGCATTTACTTTTGGTGAACCATATAATACATGTGGTTTCTATTTAATTATCATC
Source organism: Graphiurus murinus (assembly GCA_004027655.1). Taxonomy (NCBI): domain Eukaryota; kingdom Metazoa; phylum Chordata; class Mammalia; order Rodentia; family Gliridae; genus Graphiurus; species Graphiurus murinus. The sequence goes on from PVLC010001939.1 coordinate 119,147, forward strand.
CAAAATATCTGACTCACTTCATTTAAGATCTGTTATCAGAGTCAAACTTATCAATGTTAACTTTTAATCTATAAAAGTGAAGGGTATGAACTATGTCCATCATTTTTTTCCATATTTCACTCATATATTTTGTAGATTCTGTATAGGTACTATACAGGATATCACAAAACCATTTTCCTAACTTTTTCAACTGAGTTTCTTAACAAAAAAAGAAAAACAGACAGTTATCAGACTGTTTGTATGTGTGTACACGTATATACATATGTACATATATATATATATATATATATATATATATATATATATATATATATATATATATATATATAATACACACACACACATACATACATGTATGTGTCTGTGTTTTCCTTAATTCTTCTCATTCATACAATAATTTTTGCTGAAAACCTCATGACTTGAACATATTTCTGTCTGGTTATCTACTTAATGTCTATTTTCAAAAAGACTGTGAGAAGTCAGGTATTGTGATGTCTCCTGCATGGTTCTTTTTGCTGAGAACTTCTTTGGTTATTCTGGTTTTTTTGTTGTTCCAAGTGAATTTAAGGACTAATTTTTCTATATCTGTGAATAATTACCTTGGTATTTTAATGAGTATTGCATTGAATCTGTAGATCATTTTTAAATGGTCACTTTGATAATATTTATTCTGCCTACCCAAGAGCATGAGGGGTCCTTCCACTTTCTAAGATTTTCTTCCATATAATATATTTTGTGGATTCTGTATATGTACTCTAGAGGATATCACAAAACAGTTTTCCTAACTTTTTCAACTGAGTTTCTTAATGAAAAAAGACAGTTATTAGACCATGTGTGTGTGTGTGTGTGTATACACATATATACATACATACTTATATATACACACAAATGCATTATTTTGATAAATTTTTTTCTACATACCCAAGAGCATGTGAATTTCTTCCACCTTCTAAGATTTTCTTCACCTTATTTTTTCAGTGTTTAATAATTGTTCTTGTAGAGGTCTTTTACATTTATTCTTAAGTATTTTATTGTTTGGGGGATTATTGTGAGTTGAAGTGTTTTCTGGATTTCTTTTTCACTGAATTTATGGTTGTTGTATAGAAAAAGTTCCAATTTTTTAAGAGTGATTTTGTATCTAGACATGTTGTTGAATTTTCTGATCATTTCTAAAACACTTCAAATTAGTTTATTGGGTCTCCTAAGTATAGTATCATGCCATTTACAAATAGAGATACTTTTAGTTCTTCTTTTTCCATTTGTACTCTTTAACTTCTTTCTCTTTCCTTTTTGCTCTGGCTAGAGTCTCAAGTAATACAGTGAAAAGGAGTGGTGATAGTGGATATCATTGCCTTGTTTCTGATTTTAGAGGGAACTCATGTAGTTTTTCCCCAATTCAATATGATGTTGGCTGTAGACCTATTGTACCTTGCCTTTATGGTATTGAAATATGTTCCTTCTATTCCAATTCTCTGCAGTGTTCTTACCATGAATGGGTGTTGGGTTTTGTCAACAGCTTTTTAACATCTATTGAAATGATCATATGATTTTTGTTCTTAGTTCTGTTTATGTGTTAAATTACATGGATTATTTTTTGTATGTTGAATGAGCCTTGTATCCCTGGCATGAACCTGACTTGGTTGTTGTGTACAATTTTCTAGTAATAAAAACAGCATGGTATTGGCACAGAAGCCGACCAATGAAACAAAATAGAAGACTCAAAAACAAATACACACATTTACAGCTAGTTCACTTTTTTAAAGGGGGCCAAAAATACACTGGATAAAAGATAACCTCTTCAACAAATATGCTGGCAAAACTGGTTAACCATATGCAGAAAAATGGAAATAAACCTCACTTTCTCACCCTGCACAAGAGTCAATTCAAGATGGATCAAATATTTGGAAATTAGACTAGAGAAGTTGCAGTTACTTAAATAGGGCATAGGACCAACACTCCAATATATAGGCAAAGGAAAAAACTTCCTATAATATTTAATATCTAGAATATTTAGAGAGTTCAAGAAACTCACTACTAAGAAAACAAATAACCCAATAAAAATGGGCATGTGAAGTAAATAAACACTGTACAAAAGAAGAAATACAAATGACCAGTAATTTTATGAAAAATGTTCATCATCACTAGCAATCAGAGTGATGCAAATCAAAACTACCGTGAGATTTCACCTAACCCCAATTAAAATGGCAATCATTAAAACCACAAACAAAAACAAATGCTGGAGAGGATATAGAGAAGCAGGAACTGTGATACATTGTTGGTGAGGTTGAAAATTAGTACAACCACTCTAAAAATAGTGTGGAGGATCATCAGAAAAATATGAATCCACCTACCACATGACCCATTTACACTACTTCTGGGTATCTACCCAAAAGAATGGAAATCAAATTACCAGAGCTGCGTAATTCACAATTGCCAAACTATGAAAACAGTCAACATATCCATCAACAGATGACTAGATTATAAAAATATGGGATATATACACAAAGGAATTCTTTTCAGCCATAAAGATGAATACTGTGAGTACTGTCCTTGTATATCTATATCACCCTGAACCTCAACAAGATGTATAATTACAATGCACCAATTAGAAAAAGACTATGTGAAGATAAAAGGGGAAGATGATATTTAATAAGTTAAATAAAGGACTCGGAAGAAACCAACTTTACTATAATTTGATGTCAGAATTTTAAGCTATTAAACACATTCAGTCTTTTTTATGTTGTTATAAAAATGTTAGCAAATTAGTATACAGCCAAATGTAACTCGTATGAGATACATGCTTATAAAAACACTCAATGATCGATTTGATTTTACAACTTTGTGATATGATCAAATAAGCAATCACAATTAAACAACAACAAAACATGGCACATAGCAAATAGTCATATAAATTTTTGAACCTGCAAATAAATAACTCATTTAAAAAATATTACTAGATCTGTCTCAATTAAGGAAAAAATCTAGCCATGGTGGTGCATACTAGGCTGAGGCAGGAGAATCACAAGTTTGAGCCCAATCTTCACCACTTAGTGAGAACCTGCCTCAAACTTTAAAAATAAATAAATAAGGATGAGGACATACTCAGTGATATAGAGTTCCTGAGTTCAATCTTCAGTATTATGAATAAATCTTTTTTTTTTCCGTACTAGGGATTGAACTCATGGGCATTCTACCTCCGAGGTGTACCCCCAGCCCTATTTTTTATTCTTTATTTTGAAACAGGGTCTCACTAAGTTGCAGAATGCCTCACTAGATAACTGAAGCTAGCCGTGAACCCAGAGCCTCTGGTCTCAGCCTCCCAAATGCCGGGATTACAAGCATGTGCCACCATGCCCAGCTATGAATAAATCTTAAAACAAAAGATAAAATAACAAAACAAAATAAAATGGAAGTGCAAAGGAGAATCAATCATGATAAAAGGTAAATATAAAAGTAATTCAATCAATATATGAACAAGCTAAACATATTCTTCTCAAAAGAAGAAGTACAAATGGCAAATAAATATATAAAAGTGTTCAGAATCTTTAGCCATCAGGAGAATGCACTATGTGAAGACACAGGAAGGAAGATGGTAATTAATGGGCTAAGTAAAGGACTTGGAAGAATCCAACCCTATTATAATTTGATGTCAAAATAAGGAGAATGCCATCAGGGGAATGCACATCAGAACTATGTTAAGATTTCATCACATTCCAATCAGAATGACTAATTAAAATAACAAAAATGACAAATTATACAAAATATTGTGAAAAAAACTAACCCTTATACACTTTTAGTGTGAATGCAAATCACCAGAGCCACTATTAAAAACAATATAGAGATTCCTCAAAAAACTAAAAAGTATAATTCTTATGTGATCCCCTCCTGCATTGCTTTTGAGTATATAACCAAAGAAATAAAATCAGCATGCAAAAGACATACCTGCATAGGTATGATTATTGTGGCAAAATTCACAGTAACCAAGCAATGGAACTAGAGTTTATCATGTTAAAAGAAAAAATCAGTATCTCACATGTTTTCTCTTATATGTGTTATCTAGAAACAAACAGGAACTACTAGGACAGGGGTGGGGACCAAGAAGAGATAGGTGAGAGACAAGGGGAAGAGTGTTACAGAGAGGGTGGATACAACAAAAGCATGACATATGCATGTATAAAAATGTTACAGTAAAACCCATTAATTTGTACTAATAATATGTTTTAATTGTTATAATAATAAAAATGGGAGAACACCAGTAACATTTTTGTATTTCTTTCTGCTATTATGGTCTATGTTTCTATATAGTAACCTAAGAAAATTATACCCCAACTCATAATGAAGGGAGCTGTATATTTTTAATGTTATTTTATAATCTAATTGAAAGATGAAAATACATTTCCCATTGTTTTTCCTGAAGGCCATCATGAGTGATTTATTGAATTTTCACTCTCATCTGGATATCTTGGTGTCATATACTCACTTGAGAAGAAAATAAATTCCTCTTCATTTTCTCCCCACCCACCTGTAATATATTTTCAAGAAATTACCCAGACCAAACTTGTGTTCCAGGCAGATTGCATAATTAGCACATGGCTGAAAATGTGATCTTCATTAACACATTTCTCCAAAACTTAAGTAGGATATATTAGGACAGCTATCCTAGAGGAGAATTTCAAAAGTAATATGCCAAGGGGGACCTGTCAACAAGTTTTTAGATGAATTGACTTGGCAATTAATATTAAACCCATACAGAAATTTCTCCAATTAATGACTGCTGCCTGGAAACACTGCGTAGATCAAGGACTTGAATTCACTGTACTCTCACATGTTTTTTAATATCTTTTTTTTTTTTTTTTTTTTTTTTGGCGGTACTGGGGATTGAACTCAGGGGCATTCTACCTCCGAGCTATACCCCCAGCCCTATTTTTTATTCTTTATTTTGAAACTGAGTCTCACTAAGTTGCGGAGTGCCTCACTAGGTAGCTGAGGCTGGCCGCGAACCCGGATCCTCCGGTCTCAGCCTCCGGAATGCTGGGATTACAAGCGTGTGCCACCACGCCCGGCTTGTTTTTTAATATCTTAATCAGACCATCTGTCACAATGGTGGAATGTGATCTGACGTTCTTCTTCATCATATAACTGTTTCTAATCCTTAGCAACAAAGTTCAAAATATATTAAGGAATTGATTTAAAATTCTTCAAAAAAGATAATATTTAGGTTCAAATTATTTTAGGAAGTATATACAGGTCATTTGGATTTCCATCAAAGCTTCTTTTCTACACAAACTCAAACTGAATTATGCATGGCAAAAAGAGTATAATGTGTGGATAAAATTAGATTAGAATATGTTTTTTTAAATGGAGAATACCTATTTTCATTGGATTTTAAAAATAATGTGACTAATGCCAACTATTGATGGTTACATCAACTTTCCAACATTTACTACAAATAGTTTTTCATATTAATAATGTATATTGCATGTTTTATACATACAGGTAATTATGTAATTTGGAAAATGAGGACATGGTTTGTGAAATATTAGAAATACAGTGTACAGTACACAAATACTAGAATAACATAAAAAGACCCAACCAATATTTGAGGTGGTCATAAATAATGGAAGATATGGTATCCAACCTAAAAACACAAGTAGTTAATGGTAATATTCAATTCAAATGGGAAATATAATATAAAATTATATAAAATAATTACTACAGTTTTGTAGTTCTAGCTATATAGTCATATATAATCTGTATTTATTCTTCTCTTGCTTTCTCCCTGTCTCTTTCTCCCTATCTATCTCTCTGCACACACACACACACACACACACACACACACACACAGACACACATATATCAGAAACAATCCATTTAAATTATATATAAGTCTCAACTAGTCAAGATAAGTTAGGATTTGCTAAGTAACAAATGATCTCACAATGCCAATACCCACATGTTTATTCATTTATAAGACTAATTTGGGATGAATTACCTGTGGTCTTTCTTATTGAAGTTACGCAGGGACATATTCCAATAGAGGAACTTCCTCAACACAGACTTCACAATAACCAAAGTAGAGGAGAACTAAGCTGGAGACTTGAGCATCAGATTAGAAATGACACATGCCACTTCTGCTCATATTTGGTTAATCACTACAAGTTACCTTGCTTTTTAATGTCAAGAATAAGGAGAAATAAAATACTACCATGAACCAGATATCATGAGCAGTAATACTGATTGTATTTAGCTCATTGACTTTTTCTTCCTAATCTATTTAATAGGAGGTGATCATATTAAAGTCAAAATATTATATAATATATATTACATTATACTATTTGGTGCATTTAGAGAGCGGTACATATTATTCAGAAAATTCTGTAGGGAGTCACCAAAGCTGCTTTATTCCTGGTTCTTCACACATTTTCTGAATATCCAGAAGGAAGTATATTATGATCCATGATTAGTAAAAAAGAAGTTTCTTCTTATTTGATTCATTTTTATTAACATATATAAATCATTCAAATTAATAAGATTCACTCTGACAGTTTTGTACATCCATATATTGTGCACTGATCATGTCTATCCTCCTTCTTTTGCTCTCCCCTTTCTCCCTATTGAAAGACTTGCTTCTCCGTATTTAAGAGTAAATCTTCTATTTTCATTTATTTATTTTAGTTTCTACATATGAGAGAAACACTGCAAAACTTGTTTTCCTGTGTGTAGATTATTTTGCTTAACATAATATCCTCCAGTTCCATTTCTTTTTCGTGGAAATGACAAGATTTCATTTTCCTTTATGGCTAATTTTTTAACAAGTACTCTTCTATATATTACATAGAAGATGTTGTATGATGCATTTTGAGTTTGCTTTTGATCACAATCACAAATAGTCAAAGGACATCAGATATTAATGCAACTTTATATACTTAAATATGAAAAATTAAATACAAATGTGTTAGGTCTATTTTACACATATCTTAACAGTTTCATTCTTTAAAGTACTTTAAAGTACAAAGCATAAAATTTTAGGCTTATTTTCTTTTTAAGGAATTATTTTTACTACCAAACACAATGTAATACTTTGTTGGCGATACCTGATGAAATTATTGCCGCGTTATATAATGTTAAATTTTATCCATATTTAAAAATTTTACTTAGCCATTATTTGAGTCAGCATTTTCACTGCTATCATCCAAACCCCAGAATTTAGAGGAAGACAGATTTATTTCCTCATAGTTTTGAAATTTCATTGGTTCAGTACATTTACAGTGATAGAGCCCAGGGCATGGCAATGAGAGGGAGAAGAGAGGAGAGGAGAAAATAAGAGAGGAGAGAGAGAGAGAGAGAGAGAGAGAGAGAGAGAGAGAGAGAGAGAGAGAGTTCCAAATGGTTATGTTTAACTTATATGGCCTATTGCTTATTGATATAACTATGTTTAAATATTTAAGTAATTTTAAGCATCTTTCACAGCATCTAGATTATTTTACAATTCCATGAATAATATTCTAGTGTTCAAATTTTTCTACATACTGGTCAATTAACTTTATTACTGGTTTTTATTAAATTTTAACCATTTTAGAGAGTATGAAGTGATAACTAATTGTTGTTTTGAGTGCTTGTTGGACATTTTATAACTTCTTTGAAAGAAGTTTACTCAAGCTCTTTGCCATTAAAAAAATTAGTTAACTTCTTCATTTATAAGTTGTAAGGGTCTTTTATGTGTACTCTGAAAAAATATTCTTATCAGGTATAATACTAGCTGGTGTTTTCTCCCATGTAGAAACTGTGTTTTCACATTACTGATCTTGCACTCTGATGCAGAAATGCTTTAAATTTAGGTGAGATCATCTGTGTGTGAGAATGTATGTGTGAATGTGTACATGTAAATATGTATAACATATAAATATATGTATATATAATGAGATTGGTATCATATTTAAGAAATAATTGAGTAATCAAAAATTATGAAGATTTACAACTGTGTTTTAATATAAGTTTTATGCTGTATCAATTTATGTCTTTGATTTTTAAAAAAATTTTTGGTGCATTATAATCATACATCATTATGAGGTATGAGCTTCTTTTTTTTTATTTAATAATTAGAAGAAACTTTAATATCCTATGATACTTTACATTAGCAGAAAACTTTTAAAAAGACTGAATACAAACTATCTTAAGACATTAATCAAACTTTTAATGTATCAATTTATTGCATATGTCAGTACAGAAAAATAGAAAGTATATTTTAAAAGAAATTTATTGTAAAAAACAAATGTAAATGTTTGCTTGCCATGGTTAGCACAATGTACTAGGACATTCAAATTTGAGCTATAAAAC
>PVLC010001940.1:0-91272 GCA_004027655.1 Graphiurus murinus
ACTGGGGGTTGAACTCCGGGGCATTCTACCTCCGAGCTATACCCCCAGCCCTATTTTTTATTCCTTATTTTGAAACCGGGTCTCACTAAGTTGCGGAGTGCCTCACTTAGGTAGCTGAGGCTGGCCGCGAACCCGGATCCTCCGGTCTCAGCCTCCCGAATGCTGGGATTACAAGCGTGCGCCACCACGCCCGGCTTTTATTCTTTATTTTGAAACTGGGTCTCACTAAGTTGTGGAGTGCCTCACTAGGTAGCTGAGGCTGGCCGCAAACCCAGATCCTCCGGTCTCAGCCTCCTGAATGCTGGGATTATAAGTGTGCGCCACCATGCCTGGCTGGCCTACGTAAACTTTTGAGATGGACTTTTTCATTAAATCATTGCTTCCTTGTGTTTTTTTGTTTTTTGACACTTGTGAAAATTTAAAAATATTCATATAGCCTAGCCCTAAATCCATGCTTGGCTATACTCCAACAAAGCATGGTATAGGTAACAGTATCATGATTTCTTTGTAAAGGATGAGGGAAGGGCCAACAACTTATTTGGAGTGATGCCCTCAGGTTTCTTGTCCTAATTGCAAGTGCATTGCTTTATTTAGTTTGTATGTTTTGGGGGTATTATTTGGAGAGGCTAATTAGATTTATTGGGGAGGTTAAAGAACCCATCCAGCCACTCTTACCTGGTACTCATGAAAGGGATATAGGGTAAGAAAAAGAAGATTGTAGCCTGGGAGTAATAGACAAGTCTTTGATGTGGGAATTAACAGTTGAGGGGATAGATTTATTCTTTCCTATCCCCTTGCTATTGGTCCATGTTCATTAGTGTTTTGTTTTTGTGTGTGTGTGTGTGTGTGTGTGTGTGTGTGTGTGTGTGTGTGTGTAGTACTTGAACTTGGGGTATTCTATCTCTGAGCTATACCCCAGCTCTGTTTTATTTGGAAAAAAAGTCTCACTAAGTTGCTGAGGCTGGCCTCAATCCTGGGATCCTCGTGTCTCAGCCTAGGATTATAGGTGTGTGCCACCACACCTGGCTCCACGCTCATTAGTTTTGATCTCATACTGCATTGTGCCAATCAAAAGCATCAAGCTATCTTTCAGAACTTTAAGCTTTGGCTTTTCTTCAGAAATATCTGTTATCTGGCTTTTCTCTGCAAATATTACTTTTATTTACAGTAAAGATTTTCTGTGGTTTATATCTAGCCCTTTAAATTTTCTAATTTTTCCTTCTTTCATTTCATATTATCTGTGACTATTTTCTAAATCCAGGCTATCTAGAGTATTGCAAAGCGACAAGTTTCCCAGACAATGTTGAATAATTGTAAATGGTAAGGTGTTCTCCAACTATTTCTGAGTTACTTGATTTTGGAAAATATTGTCAAATACCACTTTGGTTAAAAACACTGGTGTGATATTTGTTTAGAAATGAAATTTCACACTTCATTGGACCAAGCAAAAACATCACTCAAGCTATCTTTAAGAACCTCAAATTTTGTCTTTCTTTCAAAATATGTCTTCTGGGTGGCTGTACTCTGCAGATATCTTTTATTCACATTAAAGATTTGCTATGATATGTAATTTTCTTACTCTTTAAATTTTTTCATTTCTCCCATTTCATATAGCTCACTTTATGTTATGTTTTTAATTTTTTTATTATTTATTTATTTTTGGGGACTGGAGATTGACCTTAGGAGTGTTCTACCTCCAAGCTATAATCCAAGACTCCCCAGACTCTTCTCATTTTTAATTTTGAAACAGGGTCTCTCTAAGTTTCTGAGGCTGGCTTTGAACCTGCAGTCCTCCTGTCTCAGCCTTCTAAGTACTGGGACTACTGGTGTACACCACCATACCATGCCTGACATATTATAACTTTTTTTTTTTTTTTTTTTTTTTTTAGTAGTACTAAGGATTGAAACCAGGAGTCTGCCTGAGTCACACCCTCAGCCCTATTTTAAATGTTTTTATTTTTTTGAAACAAGGTCTTGCTAGGTTACTGAGAGTGTCACTACTTGTGAGGCTGTCCTTGAACCCAAGATCCTCCTGTCTTTGCCTCCCAGTATTGGCATTACAGGAAGGTGTCACCATGCCTGGCTATGTCCTAGCTTTTTAAAATCAAGACTTAAATATTTTTGAAAAGTGCACTAGTAGTTTAAACTTTTCATAGGACTTTTTATATATTGTGCTCTATTATGCTTGTACCTTATAATTTGTGTTTCTAAATTATGACTTTTATTGCTCTGTGTTTTATCAATTTTATAGAACAGTTTGCATAATTTAATTTTTTACCCTAGGATGAGTATATTTTATATTTCCTGTAAATATCACTTGTTCCTCTCCTCTGTTGTTTCTGTGTGTATTTTATTAGAGAAATGTAAAGGAATGTGAGCTAGCCACTATAGTTAGGAATTATGATGAACTTAAAAATATTCAATAACAAAAAACTCATTTTCACCTCCCCTTATTTATTTTTCACAAAACTCATTTGCTGAATGTTGAGTGAGTATAGTATAACCAGATATTTACTGTGGGTACTATAAAAAAATACAATAGCTAAGCGTGGTAGCACATGCCTGTAATCCCAGTACGTGGGAGGCTGAGACAGGAGGATCGGAGGTTTGAGGACAGCCTCAGCAAGGAGTGAGATTCTCATCAATCTAGTGAGACCCTATTTCAAAATAAGAAATAAAATCAGGCTGAGGGTAGAATACCTCTGGGTTCAATCCCTAGTACCACAAAAAACAAAAAAAACAAACAAAAAAAGCAACAATATGTAGTCTCTCTGTTATTTTGTTTCCTGTTGCTGTAACAAAATACCCGAGATAGTAAAAAAGAGGAGAGATTTGATCTGGCTCAGTTTTGGAGGTTTCAGTTCATGGTTGGTTGGTTCCGTTGGTGTTAGATCTGATCTGTGGCGAGGAGTGCATCATGGCAGAAGTACCTGGCAGAGGAGGTTACTCATCTCACAGTAGCCAGGAAACAAAGAGAGAGAAGGGGCTGAGGTCCCAATATCTCCTTTAATGGCGTATTCCCAGTGACATAACTTCCTTCCCCTAGGCCGCACCTCATAAATGTTTCATGACCTCCCAGTAGCACCTTAGCCTGGGGACCAAACCTTGAACACATGGGCCTTGGGAAGACTTTAGGGATTAAGCTTTCAATACAGGAGATATGGAGGATACATTCAAAGTAAAATACTAATTTTGAGAAGTTTGCTGAAAAATTAGTATAAGACATATGATCTCTTACCCATGTAAATGTGTGTTATACTCGGGAATGAAAGTAAGTTTCTTACAAAATAATGTTTATGAATATTTTTAGTTATGTTATAGATTTAGATGCACAAATAACAAATATTCTCTATGAAAATCCAGTCCAGTCCCAGGAATTCCAGTCACTTTCTGTAATCCTGCACATTTTTTCATTATATACATTAATGTCCACCAAGAAGTACTTCCAAAAAAAAAAAAAAAAAAAAAAAAAAAAAAAAAAAAAAAAAAAAAAAAAAAAAAAAAAAAAAAAAAAAAAAAAAAAAAAAAAAAAAAAAAAAAAAAAAAAAAAAAAAAAAAAAAAAAAAAAAAAGAAGTACTTCCAAATCCCAAGCTTTAAGTACCCCACAGTTGACTATACTTATTTTGGAGCAACAGCATATTAGGTTATATATACTAAAATTCTGAAAATATAGTAACACAAACTTTAATACGTTTGGGAATTGATTGGCCTAATATTTTACTTGACATGCATCCTGTAGCTGTCCCCCTACCTCTGTTTACCTTAGATTGTTACCATTTTCTACATTGTCCTGCACTTAGAGTTAAGAGAGGATAAATGCCATTGTAGTTGAGATTATTTCCTTGAAGGTGATTCTTATTTTCCATTTATATTCGGAAAGGTAAGTATATAGGTAGTGAATTATTGGTAGTGAGTTCAAATTATTTGAGAACTACCTTCTTACACGAAAGTATACTACATGATGGTTACAAATTATAAGCTGGGCTCCGGAATTGACTCACTTTCTGTTTTTAGTGCAGAAGAATGTGTGTGTGTGTGTGTGTGTGTGTGTATAGCAGTATGTGTGTAATTTTGTGTAATCACAATAGTAGGCAGCTAATTATAGTAGTAAACATTATGTTAATCTTGAATCAAGAGCCTTGGTTTTCAAACTTCTTATTAATTTATTGATTATGGCATTGGCCAAATTACTTCTCTCTGAACTTCTTATTTTCCTCATATCAAATGAAGAGTTTGAACTAGATTATTCTCAAGTTCATATGCTGAGTGTTTGTGAAGGGTCTCTTATGTATATTTTTTGTAAAGATTTTACGATTAGCAGCCCATTATGAATACTAGTATCAGCAAACATTTGGAGATAACTTTATACAGTTGAAATACCTATACACATTCCATTTTGTTGAGTCTTTTGAACAATTTTACAACGTAGGAAGTAGCAGAAGATGCTCTGCCAGTTTCACAGGTTTGTTCTTTGTATATGAAACACCTTCAAGAAATTCAAATCTAATAAGCTTTAGTGGGTCCAGGGAATGATATTTTACATATACATGATAACTCAGAGCTAAGTGAAAAAAAGTAAGAGCAAATATTAACCTAGCCACACTACATTTTAAGTACTCTATGCTCTTAGAAAATGATTTTTGAACTTTGTACTCAATTTCTGCTCTAGTTTGCTGCCTGTGCTGACATTGCTGTTTTTTAGAAGAAAGAATCAATTCAGAGTACTTGTATTTCTCTTTAACTACGTGTTCCAACCTGAGACAAATCAGTATATATATTTATTTCTGTATTGTCACTGAATTTTTTGTTTTCAAATCTAATTTTATACTGATGAAATCTTACAGTAAAATGACATGCTAAGGGTCAAATCCAAGGAAAGTTAGCATGTACAGTACCTATCCCACTTTATGATTCATGGAGATGTTTTGAGACAATTCCATTCCACCAATTTTTACTTCCGAGAAAACACATCTAAATGAATATCCTACAATTCTGTATGACAGTTTCTTCCACCATTCTACTCAGGATGTGGCTATAGAGGTCCTTGAATGGGCACTGCTTCTCTACTTTATACAGTGTCATGAACACCTGCAAGTTTTATGAATGAGTAGTCTAGCCAGTGACATAATGAGTCTCTGTCCTCCTCAGAAAGCAGCCAAGTGTTGAGCACTGCCCTTCATCAATGGCCTTCAGACCATTGGCTTATATTTGCACAGATGCTTGCTATAACAAAAGAGAAGTTACTGTGAAGGAATATTTCATCATATCATAATTTCCCCTCATTTGCTACTGCCTTCTTTGTTTCCCTCGCTCTTAGGGAACATAAGGCCAATAGGTACAGAATTTTTCAGTTTCTCAGGTTTCAACCTGACAATCATGTTCCTTCTAATGTTTCTCCTTTTCTTGGGGGTCTATTTGCTAGATATCATGTTAAGTGATTTACCTAGATTATTTTATTTAATCCCCATAGCAGTTTCAAAAAGTAGGTAGGCAGTATTAGTTTGTTTTAAATGATGAGAGGTAAGAAACTGAGACTCAACATAGTTAACTAAACTATAAAATTGCATAGTTGTTAAGGAGTAAAAGTGATGCTGAACCCAGGTGAGTCACTCAATAAGGAATTTTGATGCTTTTAAAATCATAGTTTAAGATTATTTAAAAAAATTATCCAGCAAGTTTTCCCTATCCAGTGTGCCATTCATCTCTGAACTACTTTTCCCCCCATCACTCACAGATAAATTTACATCACTTTACAGATAATTAAGTGAAAGAGGTTTTGCTGTAGTCACATACTGATGATTTATACCAAGCATGTTTCTCATTTGTTTTCAAATAGATTATAAGATTCTAGAGGAAAGGAATTATGTTTCTTATTAATTTTGTCTTTGGCACATGGTAGTAGCTTAATAAATGTTTGTTTGACTGATTTTATTACCAGCAAACTTATTTTTATGTCTATTCCTTCTTCATCATTTGATTATTTGAAAGTCTTTTCTGTTAAGACCTTTAACACTAAATTTTATTTTTCCTTTTCTGGCAAACAGGTTTGAGGAAAAGGGGATATGGCGGTGGGGATAAACAGATACATGAGGAATAAAATAGACCTGGTTTCAGCATCTCACTAGTAAAATTAATTGGTCAATACTTATTGTGGCATTTTTGAGAAATACTTTTCACAAATTATCCTTTGTAATTTTTTTAAAGCATCTCCTTTAAGTTATTTTCCTGTTTGTTTTGGCTTGTATCATTCTACCATAAGGAAAGCTCATTGTATAACTTAACTTATTTGAAAGTTTTCCTCAGTTCTGCTTCTCAGGCGAAAACTCAAGGTTACAAAAGATGACTGTTATTTAAAGCATAACTCAGTAGTATGAAAGAATCCTATTTTACTTTTCAAAGGAAAACCCAGGTTGTTACAAACATGATGTTCTCAGTTTACTAAACTCACATTAAAGCCGGACGTGGTGGCGCACGCTTGTAATCCCAGCATTCGGGAGGCTGAGACCGGAGGATCCGGGTTCGCGGCCAGCCTCAGCTACCTAGTGAGGCACTCCGCAACTTAGTGAGACTCGGTTTCAAAATAAAGAATAAAAAATAGGGCTGAGGGTATAGCTCGGAGGTAGAATGCCCCTGAGTTCAATCCCCAGTACCGCAAAAAATAAAAAATAAAAAATAAACTCACATTCGGTAACGTTTTCAAATTCAAACTGTTTGAGGTCTACAATTTTTTTCCCAACTGCAACTTGACTTGGATTTATTTTCACATTGGATTTTGCTCCACATATGTTTTATATATAATCTTTTAAATATAATCTAGTTCTAGAATTACTTTATTGCATGACTTAAACATCTTTTATAAAACCTGTGTTAAATAAATACTCAGAGGCTTTACGACCTAATAAAAATGTGCTATGTTAATCACATAGTAGGAAATCATGTGGTCTGGGGTTAAATACAACTTGGGAGTATGTGGCAAATGCATTCAGCTCTCCATATCGGTGGGTTCTGCGTCTGTGAATTCAGTGAACCTTGGCTTGATATTGGGAAAAAAATTGTCTCTGTACTGAATGTACAGTTTTTTCCTCTAGTTATTATTCCCTAAACAATGTAGTATAACATCTACTTATATAGTATTTTATATAGCATTTGTCAGGTATTATAAATAATTCAGAGGTGATTTAAAGTATATGGGAGGATGTGCATAGGGTATATGCAAACACTATGCTTTTATATATAGAGGACTTGAGCATGTGCAAATTTTGGTTTCCATGTGGCAGGGATGTCAGTGTCCTGTAACCAATTCCCTAAAAATATTGAGAGACAGTTGCATTTACTACCTTTTTATTTCTAACACTACTTATTTAAACTATGTTTTAGAATACAGCTAAACTACTTAAGCAAAATAGTAGGAAATCAACTCACTGTTGGGAAAGTAATCTAAAGCCTTTACGCTAATTCTGTAAGAGGCAGTATATTGTTACTTATGAGTTGGCTATTTAAAACAAAATAAAAGTATTTATTTATTTATTGTATTGGGAATGGAACCCAGGGGCATTCTGCCTCTATACTATGTCCCCAGCCCTATTTTATTCCTTTATTTTTTGAAACAGGGTTTTACTAAGTTGCAGATGGCCTCACTAAGTTGTTCAGGCTGTCTTCCAACCTGTGATCCTCCTGTCTCAGCCTCCCAAGTACTGGGATTACAGGTGTGCACCTCCATGCCTAGCATGCATGCATTCATTCATTCATTCATTCATTTTTGTAATACTGGGAGTTGAACCCAGGCACATTCTACCTTTGTGCTACATCCCCAGTCCTATTTTATTTGACAAAATAAAAAATCTGTCTTTTCTTTTGCTGTGTGTATGGTACTGGGGATGGAACCCAGAGGCATTCTACCTCCAAGCTATACCCCTACCCCTGTTTTATTTTTTATTTTAAATAGGGTCTTGCTAGATTGATGAGGGTCTCACTACTTGCTGAGGCTGTCCTCGAACCTGCAATCTTCCTGTCTCAGCCTCTCAAGTACTGAGATAACAGGCATGTGCTACTATGCCCGGTATCATTCTCTTTTTAAAATTGTTCATATCAGTCAGAAGTGTTCTGTATACTTGATATGTTTTAATGTTTGCTGACCTAAAATGGGTTTATTTTCAACAAGTTGCCCTATGATATTTAACTAAATTATTTCTATTACTGGAAATGGTTTAAACAAAATATTAATGCAGCATAGTCAGTGGTTTAGCATACCTGTAAATGTGATGACTTGGCAATTCTTCCTGCTGGCTCCAAGGATCAGCTGACATAAATAGTGTGTGCTTAGAAAATAAAATAAACTATGGCAGTTTAAATTCCTGTTAATATTTTTTTTACATTTGGCTTCCAGTTTTGAAAAATGCTATTTATTAATAAAAAATTCTTTACAAATTTATAGTTTTATATCTTTAAGTAAAAGGTTAATGTACAAGCTATATAAAATAATGTTCATACACAGAATTTATTTATTTATTTATTTATTTATTTATTTATTTTTGCGGTACCAGGGATTGAACTCAGAGGCATTCTACCTCCGAGCTACACCCCCAGCCCTATTTTTTATTCTTTATTTTGAAACCAGGTCTCGCTAAGTTGCGGAGTGCCTCACTAGGTAGCTGAGGCTAGCCGCGAACCCGGATCCTCTGATCTCAGCCTCCCGAATGCTGGGATTACAAGCGTGCGCCACCACGCCCGGCAGAATTTATATTTTGTATATTTTATATTTTCTACTTTCTCAGGTTCTCATTTTTCAATTTTTAAACCAACTACTTTTGGATTTTATTTGATTTGTATTTAATACTTTAGTACTTTTTCATATTTCAGGTGTACTCATCTAAATACTTTATCATCTAGGCCTGGTTTATTCTTATACTTTATAGCCAGGCATGGTGGCACATACCTGTAATCCCAGTACTTGGGAGGCTAAGACAGGAGGATCACAGGTTCAAGGTCAGCCTCATCAATTTAGTGAGATACCTCAGCAAGTTAGTGAGATCCCGTTTTTAAATAAAAAATAAAGTTGGGTGTGGTAATGCACGCTTGTAATCCCAGTATTTGGGAGGCTGAGACAGGAGGAACGCAGTACCAAGAAAAGAAAAAAAGAAAGAAAGAAAGAAAGAAAGAAAAAAATTAACTGTATTTCCAGGCATGGTGGTGTATGCCTGTGATTTCAGTACTTGGGAGGCTAAGACAGGAGGATTGCAGGTTTGAGGCCAGCCTTAGCAGCGTGAGTGAGGCCCTTGGCAACTTAGTGAGACCTGTTTCAAAATAAAATAGGACCAGGGATGTAGCTTGGAGGCAGTTCCTGGGTTCAGTCCCCAATAACAGAAGAAGAAGAAGAAGAAGAAGAAGAAGAAGAAGAAGAAGAAGAAGAAGAAGAAGAAGAAGAAGAAGAATAATCTGCAGATATGGATGTGCAGTGTGCTTGCATGAAGGTGGGGACCTTCTTGGCACAGGCAGGCTGCATGTGGCAGTTGGGCATCTTGCAGAAGCAACAGCCTGGTGTGAACACTCATCACTGGCAGGCTATGCACAAGAACTTGGCAGAGGGAGTCAGAATGCTGCTGGCCTGGCAGGAGGTCTTTGGGCCACATGGTTTTTATGTTGAGAAGGTCATGGAAAGATTATTGTCAGGCTAAGACTGCAAAGTTGCGGAGCGACTGTGTTCTGGGCCCAGGACTGAGGACACTGGATGCCCTCACACTAACAGCTCTCCTGTTTCAATCATAAACTGTAGGAGAGCCTCTTCCTTCTACAGTGTCCTTCTGGTGCCCTCTACTGAGAAAGCTTGATACCATGTTCACTTTAAAAGAGAGAGAGACTTAAAATGATTTCTTTTTTCCTGTTTATACCCCCTTAAATAATAGAACATAATTAAAAGGTGCTTTTAGAGTTGAGAGTCAATAAATTGATAACTGATAGATAGAAATATTGGGTGAGATAGGTAGCCACTGTTGACTTTAGTTAGTGAAAGTCCTACCACTATATATATATATATATATATATATATATATAAAGATATATATCTATATCTATATAGATATATATCTATATCTACATATAGATATATATCTTTAAAAATCCTTGGTTTGGAATACCTTCCCTTGGTACTTTAAGCCTTGCCCTTCTCCCAACCTCTCATTTATCTCGTTTTAGGCACATACTCTATTGTAATCTTGACCCTAGCGTTGTCTTTACTAATCACTGCCACCTCTTTGGAATCTTAATTTCTGGCATCCTTCTTTCCCAATACTATCTCCTATCCTTTATTTAATAAGCTGACTTGGAAAATCCTTCAAGCAGTCTAGGATGTATAATTTGTTGGTCCTACCACCTTTCCATTGCTTTTCAGATCCTGTGTATCCACTTCCCTGACTAGATTTCTCAGTTTCATTATTATGTTCACAATGCTATTGGACCAAGACTTGAAGCCCAGATCTCCAGACTCTGGATTCAGATTCCATTATACTAGAAATGACATACAGTTTTAACTCTTAAGCCAATTCTTTTGCATTATATTTTCCTGTGTGCAAAGGCAGTTCATAGTATTTAGTATATTAAGCTTTAAGGAAGTATATCCAGGTTTAACTGAAAAAAGTAACAATTGCTTCTAAATATGTTTTTCCTTATAATTATGTTCATTTCAAAATGTCTTAAAAATGAGTTGTGATTGCTAGTAGTAGGTTTAAGTAGCACATTTGGTTTTTGGTTTTAGACAAAGATACTTGGCTTATTCCTATCATCTGCCTATTATAATATCTCTATTCCTATCATCTGCCATGATGTATTGTAAAGCTAGTATGAGTTTATCTCATGAGTTTATCTCATGAACACATTAATTAAAATATCATATTGAGTTCCTGCATGTGCTACCACTTTTTTTTTTTGTACCGGCGATTGAATCCAGAGGCATTCTACTTCTGAACTGTGCTCCTGGTCCTTTTTATTTTGAAACAGTGTCTTGCTAAGTTGCTGAGGATGGCCTGGAACCTTCAGTCCTCTTATCTCAGCCTCCCAAGTACTGGGATTATAGGCAGGTGCCACCACCATGCCTGGCTGTGCTACCACTTTTCTAGACCAGGGATTAAGATAAATAATACTCATGCTCTTATGGAACTTAGTTTCTTGGGTAGATGGGAGTCAGATAACATACAGTGTAATTTTAGAAGATAATAAGTTCCATGAATTCTATGAAGAAAACCAAACAGAATAATGGAATATAGTGCTTGAAGTCATATTTTTTTTCCCCCCTGTGGTACTGAGGATTAAATTAAGGGGCATTCTGCCTCTGAGCTACTCCCCTAGCCCTTTTTATTTTTATTTTTTGAAACAGGGTGTGCTGCTATGCCTGACTTACAAGGTGATAATTTATATTGTAGAGTCAGGTAAGGTTATTTTATGGAGTAATGTTTTAGCTGAGACCTGAGAATGAGGAGCCAGCCACGTTGAAGGAGAAAGCATTTTGAAGGTACATCGAAGAGCAGAAGCAAAGGCCTGAAGTGAGAGCAAACGTGTTTGAGGAGGAGATTGAAATCTGATGTGGCTAGAGTATGTAGTGAGCAAAGGAATGTGACAGGAGGAGAGGCCAGAGCAGAGGTAGGAGTCTGATTTTGTGGGACTTCGTAGTCAAGAATTTTGTGTGTATCAATTATGTCAGAATACAAAAATGATTTTATTTGTTTATGCATGTAATATTTAAGTACATGCTTAAAATGATCTAAAATTATATTAGCTTGGATTACAAAGTTGTGTACTCTTATTATAGCCTCAACTGGCAAGTGACATATGTGTGCCGATGAAGAAACAATGGAAGAACTCACCTAGTCCTTTAGCTGTTTCCCTTTGCCTACCTGCCTTTTGCCAATTGAACTGCCTAGATGTAGGAACTCACAATCTTGGGTTTGACATCAGAATGAAAGTATTAGTTTAAGTCTCAATGTGAAAGAACTAGTACTTCTTTTTTTTTTTTTTTGCAGTACTGGGGGTGGAACCCAGGGGCATTCTACCTCTGAGCTACAACCCCAGCCTTATTTTTTATTCTTTATTTTGAAACAGGGTCTCACTAAGTTGTGGAGGGCCTCACTAAGTAGCTGAGGCTGGCCGTGAACCTGGATCCTCCTGTCTCAGCCTCCTGAATGCTGGGATTACAAGCATGCGCCACCATGCCTGGCTAGACCTAGTACTTCTAGTTAGTTTGTGTAGTGGGACTCAGCACAGTTAGTGTATCTGGATCCAACAGTCCTCATTAGGGTGCTGAAATGCAATATACTTAGATAAAATATAGCAAGGCCTTAAATTTTTGGTCAGTAAGTAAAGTGAAATCTAGAATTCCAAGTAAGTTAGAAAGTCTAATGAGGCCCTTGCATTCCTAGTCAGTCAGGAAATGTAACAGAATCCAAAACTCTTACTTAGTCTGGAAATGTAATGATCCAGCATTCCTAGTCAGGAAGTGTAATGGTCAAGCACTTAGCCAGATATTTCTTAGCAAATGGTATGAAGAGTTGATGGAAAGGAAATAAACTAATGGTCAAAGTGAAGTTTTGGAATCATTATTCAGCCCATGCTTCTGATTAATGCCTTTAAAATTTTATGCCCCATATCTGGATTTTTCTTTTTACCTTAATAACTTAAAAAAAAAAACCTTTTATTATTTGGCCTTTCATTCTCTCCAGTTATTTAAATTTCTTTTTAATTGACTCATTATAATTTTATATAATAGTGAGATTCATACTAATAGGTTTATTTATGCACATAACATTATTTGGTCTGTTTCTTTCCTGATATCTTCCCCTCCTCCTTCCTCCTCCTCCAAACCCTTTCCACGACTCTACTGTTTTCTTCTGTTTTCATGTGGTCTCTTTTCTCTTAAGCTTTCACATTTGAGAGAAAACATGCAACCCTTGGTTTTCAGAACCTGGCTTATCTCATTTAGGTTGATGTCCTCCAGTTCTATGTATTTTCCTGCAAATGACAATCATTCTTCATTATGGCTGAGTAAAACTCCGTTGTGTATATATAACATCAAATTCATTAGGAAAGAATCATGCCTTCATGATTTGAAATTTTTAGAGGTGGTAAAGGCTCTTCATGGTTTTAAGGGGCACATAGCAAAGAAGTTTTTCTTTTCCCAGCCGTTTTCTACTATTTTCATAAAGATGATGACTGAATTGAATTTCCAGATTGGGTAGATATTTCACACTTATTGTTAAGGGTCAGTGTTAGATCACAGAATTATTCTCCGGTCCTTTTTTTTGTGTGTGTGTGGTACTGGGGATTGAACTCAGGGGGATTCTACATCTGAACTACATTTCTAGTCCTATTTTTTGTTTTGAAACAGGGTCTTGCTACGTTGCTGAGGTTGGTCTCAAACCTGTGATCCTTCTGTCTCAGTCCAATTGTTGTCTTTAAATTTATATCATGAAAGTTACTTGATGAGCTTTATTATCCACATTGTAGTAAACATAGATTTGACATTAAAATTAGCACATGACATGTTAAAAATTTTATAAAGAAATATATTGCATATGTAGCATTCTTGCCAAAAATGTTTTACTGAATGTAACTATGAGGAAGCAGACACATAGAAGTTGTGTATTAGTCTATAAGATAGAGGCTTTAAAATTGTTAATGACATGAAAAACAAAATTAAACAAAAATGGTAGGGAACCTGTTCTAGAAGAAGACAAAACATCAAAATATAATGCTTGACCCCTAAGTGGATCTAGAGCCAAAAGAAGAATAAGAAAAATGATACACATTGCTAAAGGGACAGTTAGGACTGTTGGAAAATTTGATTATGCACTATATTGTGAATGTAATATAGTGTGAACAGTAAATATGTCAAATTTGATAATGGTATTATGGTTTTATAGGAGATTGTCTTTATTCTTAATATTTAGTTCTGAGATAGTGTAATAATGTTAGCAGTTTACTTCTTTTTTTTTTTTGTTTGTTTGGTAAACGCCCAGAAGTCTCTTTTTTAATATTTTGTTTCGAAACAGGGTCTCACTAAGTTGCTGAGGCTGGCCTTGAACCTGGGATTCTCCTATCCCTACCTCCTAAGTACTGGGATTATAGGTGTGTAACTCCATGCCTGGCAAAAAAATATTTCATTTTAAAGTGACAAATAGAAATTATGTATACTTGTGGGACTGCAATTTACTTTCAGATACTTCAGAAAGAAAAGGTATATGTATGGTCAGAGGAATGAAAGTAAATTTGACAGAGTGTTAACAGTTCTCAATTGATGTAAAAAGTCTGTTGGTTTTCATTGTACTATTTTTTTTCCTCTAGTTTCACATTTTTCCAAATGAAAAAGTTAGCCAGGTGTGGTGGTGCATGCACACAAAAAACAAAACAAAAAAGTTAAGCATGGAATGTTCATAAAGACTATACTTTGCCATTAGGCTGGGGCAATTTACTTAACTTTGGTCTGACTTTTGTCTCTAATATTATCCTTTGCAAGAAGCTATTGTATTCAATAATTTTTCAATAATTATTAATTTATATCCTACATTTTAATATTATTATCCTATGGCTTTAGAGCATTTTATAGTTCAAAGAACATATATAGAAGATTTATATATCACTCTGTTCCCAATGTGTGAATTATACAAGATAGATGTTTTCCTCATTTTACAAATGAAGAGTGTGAGTATTAGAGAAGTATGTCCAAGATCATAGCCAGCTACCTTCATGCCCACAAAGCTTCCCTAAGCCTTGGCATTCTCCCTTGGTCTAATCACCCATTAGACACTTCAATCTGCATGTCCCACACGTATATTAAAGGCAATGTACCATAAGCTTGCTCTTCCCACTTTATATCATTGTTAGGCTAATGGTTCCTTGATCTACCGGAGTGGACCAGTCAGGCATCTGGGAGCCATCCAGTAATTCCTATACTGTTATCTACTAATTGACTCTGAGGTAGGACAGAAGATATTAAAGAAATAGGCAGAAAGGAGTCATAAAGAAAGGAGAAGGAAGTAAGATTTTAATTCAAAAGTTCCTTGTGCTTTCTTAGGCCTGTCACTCCCTAAACCAATCTCTCCCTCTTCCAGGCCTGTCACTCCCAAAGTGATTTGCAAATATGTTGAGAGGAGGAACTATGCTGTTTTTTTTTAAATTTACTGCTTCATGTTCTCCCTGCTGTAGTGTATATTCACACTCCTGTTATTAAGTGTATCAGTATCCTACAGCTTCTGTAACAAATTGCCAAAACCTTGGTGGCTTAAAATGACTGAAATATATTCTCTTACAGTTCTGGGAGCCAGAAATGCAAAATCAAGGTGTTGTTAATGACACAATCTCTCTGAAAGATCTAGGGGACATTCCTTGTTTGCCTCCAGTTTGTGGCAGCATAACTCCAGTGTTTGCTTCCATCTTCACATGGCTGCCTTTTCTATTTATTTCCTTCCCTTCTCTTCCCTTCCCACCTCCTTCCCTTCTTTCTTTCTTTTTCTTTTTGTCTTTGATAAGGACATTCTCACTGAATTTAGGGCCCAGTACTTCAGTATTATTATTTCAATTCTTACATTAATTATATATGCAAAGACCCTATTTCCAAACAAGGTTACAGTTTTAGATTCTGGGTAGACAGATATTTTTGGGTATAGCATTCAACCCACTATAGTAAGGTACTACCATTTCAAGAATTGTCATTGGGACATTGTTTTCTCATGGTCATATTCATTCATTTGCTCAACAAACATTTAATGAACCATAATACTGTACCAGAGTGAGGTTTAGAGAAAGATGGATCAGGTATATTCCTTGTACTTATGAAGCTCCCAGTGTCATTGGAAGGCAGGTAGAGGCACCCATATCTATAATGCAATGTGACTACTTGGACAACAGAAGCTTATATACAGTGCTCTACAGAGGACAGATTCTATGAGTTAGGAAAGACTTAACAAAAGAGTTAATCTTGAAGGAAGACAAAGCATTTGCTAAGACAGGTAATATGTCGTGTAAAGACATTGTGGATTGAAAAAGTGATTTAGGAAACTACATATTCTTAATTGTTACTCGATCATAATATATATGGAAGAAAGTTCATAAAAACAACAACAAAAAACTTCTGTTTTCTTAAAGCATTAGCTTCCTGGTCCTGGATTATAATAGTCTTTTGAACACTGTGGCAAAGCTAGCACTATACTAAATTTCTCCAAATTCTTTTCACAATACTCCTTCCTGAGCAAACCGAAAGCTAGATTTTTTTTTTTTTAATCCACTTAGAAGTTGAATTTCCCTCCCTTGCTCTTTTCCTCTTTCATTTCTTTCCTCCCAAGTTGTGACAAATGATGGAGATGTGTGTCCATGTAGTAGAGCTACAGTTTTAGAGCAGCACCAAATCACTGAGTTACCATGTGGGAAAGAGCTAGTTTTTCATATTTTCATTAGGCTTTCCCTGAGTGAGAAACAGACTTTTCAATTTGTCAAGCTACTGAAATTTGGATATTTGTTAATGCAACATAGCTTACGTTATCCTGACTTACATAATTAAAAAAGGAACTTCCTTCACATATACCTTAAATTAAAAATTAAAAGAGAGGAAGCTAGTTGTTAGTTTTACATTTTAGCTTGAAAATCTATTTCAAATGCAATTATGTATTTCATATTTCCCCTTTATTTACAATGATAAAAGTCTTAGATTCATTTTATAAAATGTAGAGACACTAAACAGAGGTTGTTACCACCTAGTTATAAATAAATGTGTTTACTAATTTAGTTTAAATGATTCTTTTATAGATTAATTTTAATAGTTCTTTTTCAAAGTCATAAAATACTTTTATAAAGTATACTTTTTTAATGGTCCTCATTGTGGAATATAGTATTTAAACAGTTTCTAATTGTTATACATTTTGGTTTGTTCCAATTTTTTTTTTTTTACAATGTAAGTATATGTGTAGAAAAATCATGTGATATATTCCTAATTATTTCCTTATATACTTAAGGACAGTTTTTCTGGTTTATAGGGACCTGCCTCCCTGATTCTTTTTAATGCTTTTTGATATTCATATAAATTAGCTTGTAGAAAGGTTGCATTTATTTCCAATTCTACCAAAAGTATGTAAGAAAAAGTCCCCCACCCCCCTTTTGTGTGTGTGTGTGTGATACTGGGGATTGAACCTAGAGGCATTCTGCCTTTGAGCTACACCCCCAGCCCTATTTTAGTTTGAAACAAGGTCTCACTAAGCTGCAGAGGGCCTGGAGAGTTGCTAAGGCTGGCTACAAGCCTGTGATCCTCTTGTCTCAGCCTCCCAAGTACTGGGATTACAGGTGTGTACCACCATGCCCAGCCTTTTCATAGATTCCGAGCAATAACAGATATTTGATGTATGTATATGTCTACATATAGTTTATATTTACTAGTCTGATAAACAAGCATTTCATTTTGTTTTAATTTTTATTTTTTTGGTTGATGTTTCCCCTTTTATATGCTGTATTAGTTATTTTATATTTATTTATGAGTCATAGGTTTGTATTTCTTGACCATTTTTTCATGTATTAAAATTTTTCTTTAGCTGGTGTAATAGCACACATCTGTAATCTCAATACTTGGGAGGCTGAGAAAGGAAGATCACAGTTCAAGGCCAGACTCAACAATTTAGTGAGACCCTATTTCAAAATAAAAAAATAAAAATAAAAAAGAGTTGGAGTAGTTCATAGGTAGAATGCCCCTGGGTTCAATACCCAGTACCAAAAAGTAGGGAAAATTTAGTGAACTGCTACTTAAGATATATACTTTTAAAACTATCATGTATGTAATCCTATCCTCCCATCCTATTTTGTCATGTTTTAACATTTATTTATTATGTTCTTGGATGTCACACATTTTTAACTTTTATGTAGTTAAACCTGTCAACTTCATGCTTATTTTTTTTCCTGTGTTAGAATGCTTAAATAGGGCTTCTTTACTGGAAGATCAGATAAAAATACATGCATATTTTGTCCTAGTACTGGTGTGCTTTCATATTTTTTTCACATTTAACTCTTTAATCCACATGGGGTCTATTATGGTATATATAGTGATTTAATGTAATTTTTTTCTCAGTGAATTAGTTGTTAATTTCAGTTATTCAGGAAGATGTTTTTTACAACCCTTGTTTTCTCTCCTGACTCCAAATGCCACCTTTAGCATATGTTGATTTCCCCCATGTATCATATACTATAGTGTGTTTTTCTTTTGGTCTCTTTGATTTTAAAAAAATGGATTCTTAGCTAAGAATCCACACCTGTAATCCTAGTACTTGGGAGATTGAGACAGACAGGAGAATTGGAGGTTCAAATCCAGCTGTGGCAACCTAGTGAGACCCTGTTTCAAAATAAACAATTAAATAAGGCTGGGGGTGTAGCGCAGAGGTAGAACACCCTTGAGTTCAATCCTCAGCACCCCACCCCCTGTCCAAGATTCTGTTGGTATTATTATTGGAATTTCTTTGTTCTAGAAAATTGGTAGAAATTAGCATGATTTCAGTAGTCTTTTTTCATGAATAGGTTCCTATTTTCTCAAGTTTTTAAAATATATTCTTTAATTTCAGATGTTTATTTTTTTTACTGAACAGTAAGAAGAGAAGCCATTACAATTGGCAAACAAGACTTTGAGCCTTGGAAAAAGCTGATCTATTTGATAAATAGTAACAAATTCTGTTCAGATTATAAAATGTTGATTGGTAAAAATTGGGGGAAAATTTTTTTTTTTTTTTTGGTAGAAGATTGAACCCAGGAACACTTTAACTTCAAGCTACACTTTCAACTCCTTTTTATTTTGAAACAGGGTCTTGCTAAGTTGCTTAGGTTTGCCTTGAACCTATGATCTCCTGTCTCATCCTCCCAAGTACTAGGCTTTTAAGCATGTGTCACCATGCCTGGCCCCGTGAAATGTTTTTATAAAAGATGTATTAGTTGCTGAGATTGCCAATCTGAATTGACCTAATGTACAATTTGAACTGATCTGATGACAATGAAAAATAATCTTTTTCATTGTCTCTGTGTCTGAAATGCCATTCTAGGGATCATAAGGAGTGTTAGATAGATTGTCTCTAATCTAGATCTGTGTGATTGTGATGTGGATACAGTTATCTGCCACTAGCCCACTTGAACCTGAAAGATACATAGCAAGACACAAGATACCTGCATGCCAGATTCTAATTACCAAACCATTTGTTGTTAGCTTTCTGTCACTATCATGAACTATGTGATATAATAAACTTATAAAGAGAAAATGTTTATTTTGGCTCACAGCTTTAGAGGTTTCAGGCCATGATCAGTTGGCCCATTTTGCTTTGGGCCTGTTTCGAGGTAGGTCATCATGGTAGAAGCACATGGTACAATGCAACCAATTATAAGCCAGGGAGCAAAGAGAAAGAGGAAGGGGCCAGGGTCCCAAATTGCCTTTGAGAATATGTCCTCAGTGATCTAAGGACCTCCACTAGGCTCTACCTTTCAGTGGTTCCATTACCTCCCAGTAGTACCACTCTGGGACCAGACTTCTAACACATGACCCTCTGGGTACATGCAATATTCAAAATATAGCACCATTATTACTTTTTGTAACCTCATCATTCCTTTCAAACTGCTAATGATGCTTTCTGATTTAGGACAATACTTTTCTTATTTTACTCACTTGCAAAAGCAGTTTGGTACAGGAGATTTAACTGAAATGCTGGCTCTTGGCTCCTCACTGGCAGCTCAGCAACAGGATGCAATAGAGCTGCCCAGATTTAGAAGCAAGTGGAATAGGAAAAAAGAAAAGGGTATGCGCGTAGTTCCTTGGTTTACTGATGTTTCCGCTCAATAGTAGAGAATGCTCTGGAAGGGAAGTGGACTATTGGAAGGGTGCTGCCTTTGACTGCCCTTAATCCCAAACAGTGGTCTCTTTCCTATTTACTCAGGCACACATGCCTATTTTTCTGTGGTGGAATCTGCTGAAGATGGCAGTAGATGGGCATCAGCACTGCTGAGATTTGGCTCTAAAGCTGTTTGTTGGGGTGCATCAGTTAATAATTTATAGCACTTTCTTTTTTTTTTTGAGGTACTAAGGATGGAACCCAGGGGCATTCTACGTTTGAGCTACATCCTCAGCCCTAATTTTTATTCTTTATTTTGAAATGGTCTCACTAAGTTGCGGAGGGCCTCACTAAGTAGCTGAGGCTTGCTGCGAACTTGGGATCCTCCTGTCTCTGCCTCCCAAGTACTGGAATTACAAGCATGTGTCACCACATTCCCAGCTAGTTTATAGCACTTTCTGTTAGAAATTCACAGTGGATAATACTGCGAAAGCAAAATTGTGATATGTCATTGAACAAGTAAAGAATATGCCTTTTTTGTATCTTCTATACCACCAAACAATAGACCATCTTGCATGGTCTGTTTCCATTATCCACCTTAATTTTAAAATATAGCTCTTTATGATAAGGTTTCTTAATTATCCCCTCCCTTCCATACTATGGTTATATCACACCACCTTTTTACAGACATGGTTGCCAGTAAACATGTCTCCTGTTTGTTCATTGGCAGAGTATAAGAATTATAGTTGTTCTATATTCTTGCCAGTATGTGTCAGCTGTTTATTTTTTATACATTCTTTGGGCATAGACACATTTTATTGTGATTTTAATTTATACTTGATTACCAATGGCCATTTGGAGGTGGCTCTTCTGAGTGCCCATTCAAACATCTTTCTTACTTTTTCTATTGGATTATGTATCTTTTCCCTGTTCATTCACAGTAATTCTTTATATGTTTTGGATAGGAGCTCTTTGTTGTGTGTTGCAAAGATCTTCCACTCTGTGGCTTGCCTTTTTACTCTTTTAATGGGGTCTTTAATAAGTAGGAATGACTAATTTCATTGTAGTTCAGTTTATTAATCTATTGATTTTGATTTTTAGGTTTTGTTTTGAAAGAAATCTCTGTCTACTGTAAGCTCATGAAGATACTCCGTGTTTTCTTTTTTCTTCGTGGTACTGGGGATTGAACTCAGGGGAATTTTACCTCTGAACCACACCTCCAGCCCAATTTTATTTTTATTTTGAAACAAAGTCTTGCTGAGTTGCTCATGCAGGCCTCAAAACTGCAGTCCTCCAGTCTCAGCCTACCAAGTACTGGGGTTATAGGTGTGAGCCACCTTGTTTGGCTCTGTTTTCTTTTAGAACCTTTTTTGTATTTGCATTTTATATTTAGAATGGAAATTCATTGGGGATTGATTTTTGTGTGTGATATGAGATGGGCTGAGGCCTTCCCATGGTATATCCATTTAACTTACTATCATTTCTTAAAAAGAGCATTCCTTCCCTTATTCTGCAGTGATGTCTTTGTCATAAATCAAGAATACCTACATTTGTGGATCTGTTTCTGAACTCTTCTTTTCTGTTGGTTTATTGGTGCTTCAATACTACCCTGTCTTATTTACTATAGATGTATAAAAAACCTTGATGATCTAATAGGGCAGGTCCTTGAACTTTGTCCTATCTGTGTTGGTCATGGCTCTTCTTGGATCTTTGCATATTCATGTATTTTACAGCCAGGTTATGAATTTCCACAAAAAATCTACTAGGATTATAATTGAGATTATTCTGAAATAGAAGGTGAATCTGGGGAGAATGAATATCTGTGTAGTGTAGTTTTCAAATCTGTAACCATCAGATATCCCTCCACTTATTGGACTTGTCTCCTAGTGCTCTGTTAGGATTCTCTTCATTGTACTCTTGTACATTTTTCTTTAGATATACTATAGATACTTAGATTTATGTGGCACAGTTGTAAATGGTGTGTTTTTAATTTTTCATCTACCTCTCATACTTTGTGTTTCTTTTTCTTGTCTTCTTATACAGTGTTGAAGGTAGTCATGCTAGTGAATATCTTTGTGTCATTCCCAGTCTTATAAGAAGAGATTTCAGTGTTTAAGGGCAAAGTTGGTTGAAGGTTTTAGTAGGTATCCTTTTTCAGGTTAAAAACATATCTTTCTATTCCTTTTAGAAATTACCTTTTAGCAATTAGAATTGATACTGTCTTATGAAGTACTTTTGCATAGAAAATTTCCATGCCTGGCTGGGTAACCTTTTTCATTGTTCCATACTAGTATTGCCTGCAGTTGTTTTAGGCTATATATCTTTTTCAAACTTTTTTTCTTTTCAAAAATAAAATAGTTTACTGGGCATGGTGACTCATACCTGTAATAACAGTACTTGGGAGACCGAGCCAGGAGGACCACAGGTTTGAGGCCAGTCTCAGCAACTTATCAAGACCCTGTTTCAAAATAATAAAAAGGCCTGGGGGTGTGTAGCTCAGAGGTATTATGTCCCTGGGTTCAATTCCCAGTACAAAAATAATAATAATTAACAATAATAATTATATAGGCTCAACTATGAGGTAATTTTCTCTTTGGGACAGGTTTGGGAAAAGAACTTTACCTTACATTCAATGTTAGCATGTAAAATGGACTGAAATATTGGAAGTGAACTAACAAGAGAAGTGAAGGAGATGCTTGAAGTAAAATGGAGTCTGTAATAGTGCTGTCCTGTACAGAATCCACTAACCCCATGAAGGCATTTGAATTTAAATTAAATTAAATTAAAAAATCAACTTGGTTGCATTAGCCACATTTCAAGTGATTAATAGCCACATAATAGCTATAATGCTAGCATGGATATGGAATATTCCTTTTTTTTTTTTTTTTTTTGCTTTTTGCAGTGCTGGAGATTGAATAGAGGGCCTTGTGCATGCTAGGCAAGCTAGCACTCTACCACTAAGCTGCGTTTCTAGTCCTGGAATATTTCCATTATTGTAAGAAGTTCTCTTGGATAGGGCTAGTCTAGAAAGTGTTCTATAATCTTAGGAATTCAATGGAGCTCAGAGATTTCTAGGAATGATTATATTGATAGTTTTCCTGCAGCCCCACCCTCATTTCCCACACAAAAACACAGCTCAGAGATGGAATGATTTCTTATTTTTCAAAATAGACTTAGTGGCCATTGAACTTTAATATTAATTACTAGTGGATTATAGAAATTTGTAGCGTTGATATGAATCTCAGAATGTACTCTTTTTATCACCGGCGTGGTGGTGCACGCTTGTAATCCCAGCATTTGGGAGGCTGAGATCAGAGGATCCGGGTTTGCGGCCAGCCTCAGCTACTTAGTGAGGCCCTCTGCGACTTAGTGAGACCCTGTTTCAAAATAAAGAATAAGAAATAGCTCGGAGGTAGAATGCCTCTGAGTTCAATCCCCAGTACTGCAAAAAAAAAAAAAAAAAAACAAAGGGAGGCTGAGACAGGAGGATGGCAGGTTCGAAACCAGGCTCAGCAACTTAGCAAGGCTATCTGAAATAGGTGACATATTGAATAAAGACCTGGAAGAGGTGACTGAGCCATATATCTAGGAGCAAGAACATTTCAGGCAGGGGGAATAGACAGTAACCACAAAAATCAGTAAGTGGGAAATGAAACCTGGCATTTTGTAGGAACAGCAGGGTGACAAGTATGGCTCAGGAAAAGAGGAGGTAAAGCTAGACTGATTACAGATGTGAAAGATGATATGACATAATAAGGAAGTTGTCTCTGTTATCTCAGAGTAAAATTGAGTGGAAGATTTTGAGCAGAGATTGCCATAATCTGACACTTTTAATAGGTCTACTATAGTCACTATGGTGAGAAAACACTGAAGGTGAGCAAGGGCAAAGCAGGGAGTCAGCTAGGAGGCTATTGTAGTCACGGAGGAGAGCGAGCATGGTGGCTTGGACCTCAATGGTAGCTCTAGACACAGTGAGATGTGATCAGATTCTGGATTATTTTAACATTTTAAGCAGTCAGAATTTGCTAATGAATAGAGAAGGAGGAGGCAACAAGAAAAAGGGAGTCAAAGATAACAGATTTGTGAACAGAAAAAGTGGAAGAATGGGGTTACAATTACTGAGATACAGATACTTTGTGTTCTGCTAAATATTTTAGATTTTTGTGTACTTATCGTGTTCCCTCTCCTAGTTTCCAAAAGTTTGGATTGTTTTTCTGTATATTATCCACAATACCTGGTGTAGTGCTTTGCACAGAGCAATTGCATCTTAGTTTTCAGAATTAAATAGATTTTGAAATGTACAGCATGAGGACTATTTTCCTTCTGCTGCTGCTTGTACTCTAAAGCCAATATGGCTTGTTGGTTTTGCTCAAGATCCAAAACTCTTTCCTTGAATATTGTAGGATGTCTACCTTCATAAATCCTTAAAACTGCTATCCTTTAGATATTTCTGTTGCTTTTTGTTATTTTTATTTTTTGTGGTACTGGGGATTGAATCCAGGAGCTTTTTATCTTCCAAGATACACCCACAGCTCTTTTTACTTACTTACTTACTTACTTATTTATTTTTTGTTTTGAAACAGGGTCTTGCTAGGTTACTAGAGTCTCCCTACATTGCTGAGGCTGAGGCTGTCCTCGAACCTGCAATCCTTTTGTCTCAGCCTCCCAAGTACTGAGATTACAGAGGTGTGCCACCATGCCTGCCTTGCTTTTTGTTTTTAACTTGCAAATTTTATCTATAAAAGGAAGACTAGTTGACACTCTCTGTTTCTTTTTCTCACCCTCATTGACTACAGATGGCAATTGTTTTTCAGTGGGCAAAGAGAGAGAGATGAGTTGACCTTTATGTGATACTGAGCAAAGTCAAATTACCACTGTGTTACCTATGAAGGGGGCAAAGAGCCTGGGAAAGGGAAGTAGGTGATGGCCACACAGACACTTGTCTTGCATTTTGATTTTAGGAAATAAGATCTTGGTTGCCAGCTCCTTTCGTTCCTAGCTGTGTGGTTCTCTAGTCTGCTATTTATTTTTTTGCCCATAGATGTTATTTGACATAGGTGAGCTTTCTCAAGTACCACCTGCCTCATGTTCCCTTATCTTTAATTTGTTTGGTCTAGTATTAATCCTGCCCATTGAGCTATTTTGATAGAGGTATCTACTTGGAAGGATTTAGAGAACTTTTTTTTTTTGTATTTGACTAAAAACACATTGTGGAATGGTTACATTTCTTAAATTGTTCCTCTTTCTGCTTGTTTTTCCTCCTTGGGGGAAAAATCAAATTAGAATTTATTAAAACCAAATATTTGGCTATTATGAGCTGTTTTAGGATTGCTAGTTGAAATTCTTCTCTTTTATAAAAATAAACAGTAGAGTTCATAAAAAATTTTAAGTTTAGAGTTGTAGGGCTGCTAAACTTTTCTTCTACTTTTGTTTCTGCATTTTATCTGTAGCTAATAGAGTATTTTGATGATAGTAGACCACCATCATTATTTAAAAAGTGAAAAGAGGAATCATCTTTAGAAATAAGTTGTCTGTTGCCCTGCTCCTCTCCTCTCCTCTTCTTTTTTCGTGTAGTACTGGGTATTGGATTCAGGGGCCCTCTACCATTAAGCTAGATCCCCAGTCCTTTTTATTTTTTATTTCGAAACAGGGTCTTGCTAAGTTGCTGAGGCTGGCCTTGAACTTGCAATTCTCCTATCTCAGCTTCCTCCTAAGTACTGGGATTATAGGAATGTGCCACCATGCCCAGTTCTGCCTGTTTGTTTATGGTATCCCTTTGTTGCCTTCAGAAATTTTTATTAAAAGCCGGGTGTGGTGGCACACACCTGTAATCTCAGTACTTGGGAGGCTGAGACAGAAGGATTGCAGGTTCGAGAACAGTCTCAGCAAGTAGTGAGACTGTTTCCAAATAAAAATAAAATAGTGCTAGGGTATAGCTTGGAGGTGGAATGCCCCTGGGTTCAATTCCTGATCTTCTCTTTGTCTCTCTCTGTCTCTCTCTCTCTCTGTCTCTCTCTCTCACACACACACACACACACACACACACACACACACACACACAAATTGTATTAAAACTATTTATTTTAAAAGATAACTTTCAGTATGATAATAATTACAGTAAAAGTACCATATATAAGCCCTTTATATCTGCTAACAAATTCATAACTCAATAAACAAGTACTGTTATCCCCTCTGCCCGTTTTATTGAGGAGGAAACTGAGGAATTAAATAACTTTTTGAAAATTATGCAGCTAATGTGTGATGGAGCTGGAATGCAGTGGCTTTCTGGCTTCACAGCCTTCTCTTTGAGCATACTTAACGATATGAGTTTATGAAGGATCTGTGTATTTAAATATTAAGTAATTTCTGAAATAATGTAGGGCTGATGGTTAAAATTCTATATGGTATGGCATAGTAAAATTTTTTAAAAAATAGGTCTTTAACATATATGATAAAACATCTGTAATTTTTCTCAAACTCTAGATGTATATCAGAATCACATTAGGAGTTAGGAAAAATGATTTCTGGGCCCCATTCCAGATTTTTTTTTTACTTGGATCAGGACTTTCTATATATAGAAAAATATGTCTGGCTTTCTAGCTCAGTAGGGGCAGACATTTATGTACCACTGGTGTATAACACACAACAAAATAGATCTTTTAAGAACTACATATTAGCTGAGCCTGGTGGCATACACCTCTAATCCCAGTACTAGGGAGGCTGAGATAGGAGGATTACAGGTTTAAGGCCAGCCTTAGCAAGTAGTGAGATTCTCTTTAAAAATAAAGCATAAAATAGGGTCGGGCTATAGCTCAGAGGTAAAACGCCTCTGGGTTCAATCCCTAATACCAGAAAGTAAAACAAAAAAACTTACGTAGTGAGGATAGGTAATTATTGTGACTGTTTACAGATCCTTTACTTTTATTATCTTATTTAATCCTTATAATAATCTTGTGCAATTAGATGGTATTATTACCTCTGTTTTATAGATGAGGAAATTAATTCCTATAGTACTCAAGTTAACATGACCAAACTCCCATATTCATTGCAGCATATACAAACAACCTAAGTGACATACAATGGAATATTATTCAGCCACAAAAGAAGGAAATACTGTCATATTGGACAATGTAGATAAACCTGGAGGACATTATGCTAAGTGAAATAAGCCAGACACAGACAACTATCTGTATGATCTCATTTACATGTGGAATCAAAAAGTTGAACCTCCTACAAGCAGAGAGGTTAGAATAGTGGTTGTCAGGGACTAGGGCAAATGAGAGACATTGATCAAGAGGTACAGTCAGTCATTCATTGATTCATTTGTTTATTGTATGGCATTAGACATTGAACCCAAGGGCATTCTACCTCTGAGCTACACCCTCAGTCCTATTTTTTTATTGTTTATTTTGAAACAGGGTCTCACTAAGTTGCAGAGGGCCTCATGTTGCAGAGGCTGGCCACCGACCTGTGACCCATCTGTCTCAGTCTCCCAAGTACTGGGATTACATGTGTGTGCCACCATGCCTGGCCAATCTTTCATTTATAATGAGTAAGTTCTAGGGATCTAACACAGAACATGGTGACCATAGTTAATTACATTATTTACGTCTTGAAATTTGCTAGGGGAGAAGATCTTAAGTGTTCTCTCCCCCCATATGCATGCACACACACACAAAGGGTAAAGTGTAGTGATGGATGTATTGATTAATTTTGTTGTGATAATCATTATGCAATGTATATCAAATCATTACATGGATACCTTGAATATATACAATTTTAATTTGTCAGTTATATTTCAATAAAGCTGAAGGTGGTGGGGGAGAGCATGACCTACATTGCACAGGTAATATACATGATAGAAACAGGATTTGAAGCCGAGCATGGTGGCGCACGCTTGTAATCCCAGCATTTGGGAGGCTGAGACCAGAGGATCCGGGTTCGCGGCCAGCCTCAGCTACCTAGTGAGGCACTCTGCAACTTAGTGAGACTCGGTTTCAAAATAAAGAATAAAAAATAGGGCTGGGGGTATAGCTCGGAGGTAGAATGCCCCTGAGTTCAATCCCCAGTACCGCAAAAAAAAAAAAAAGAAACAGGATTTGAAGACAAGTCTGTCAGAATACAAGTGATGAACACTATATTTATGTTGTTGTGAAACATCTCCAGAGCTTTTTCATCATGCAAAATTAAAATTCTAGACCTGTTGAAAAATAGCCTCCTTTTTGCTCCTTACTCCAGTTCCTAGTAACCCATTCTATTTTCTTTGTCTATAATTGACACCATTTTATTTATGTATTTATTTATTTATATATTTATGTATTTATTTATTTATTGTGGTGCTGGGGATTGAACCCAGGAGCATGCTACTTCTGAGCTACACCACCAGCCCAATTTTTATTTTTTATTTTGAAACAGGGTCTCACTAAGTTGCAGAAGCTTCACTGAGTTCTTGAGGCTGGCTATGAACCTGAGATCCTCCAGTTTCAGCCTCCCAAGTACTGGGATTACAAGGGTGCACTACCACACCCAGGTTTAAATTACACTGTTTTAGATATTTCATATAAATAGAATCATGTAGTATTTGTCTTTTTGTGACTGGCTTATTTCACATGGTATAATGGCTTTAAGATCCACTCATATCATAGCATGCAAGAGAATTTTCTTCCTTTTTAAGGGTGAATAATATTTTATTGTATGTGTATACTACATTTTGTTTATCTATTCATCCCATTGATAGACATTTTGGTTACTTCTACCTTTGGCTATTCTGAATAGTGCTGCTATGAGCATGGGTGTTCAGATGTCTCTTTGAAGCCAGGCGTGGTGGTGCAAGCATGTAATTCCAGTACTTGGGAGGCTGAGACAGGAGGATTCGGGTTCACCGCCAGCCTCAGCTACTTAGTGATGCTCTCTGTAACTTAGTGAGACCCTATTTCAAAATAAAGAATAAAAAATAGGACTAGGAGTATAGTTCAGAGGTAAAATGCCCCTGGGTTCAATCCCCAGTACTGCAACAACAATAACAAAAAAGTAGGGCTGAACATATAGCTCAGAGATAGATAGAATGCTGGCTTCAATCTTAGTACTGCAAAACGATGACTATATCTTTGAGACTCTCCTTTCAGTTCTTTTGACTAAAACTAACTAACTTAAGTTAGTTAGCTTTTATTTTTATTTTATTTTATTTTTTTTGGTGGTATTGGGGATTGAACTCAGAGGCATTCTACCTCCGAGCTATACCCCCAGCCCTATTTTTTATTCTTTATTTTGAAACAGGGTCTCACTAAGTTGCAGAGGGCCTCACTAGGTAGCTGAGGCTGGCCACAAACCCGGATCCTCAGATCTTAGCCTCCCAAATGCTGGGATTACAAGCATGCGCCACCACGCCCAGTTAGTTAGCTTTTAATTGCTGTGTCACACTACCCGAGAAAATCAACTTAAAAGAAGAAAGATTTATTTTAGCTCAGAGTTGCAGAGGTTTTAGTCTGTGGTCACCTGGCTACCCTATTCCTGGGCAAAACTGCTTACCTCAAGGTTGGAAGCTGAGGAGGAAGGAAGAGATCACTTTTATAACAAAGTCCCTTATTCCAAAACCCATTAAGCTATAAATTAATCCATTTATGGTCAGAATCCCATCACCTCCCAAAGGCCCCACCTCTGAACACTGCTGCACTGGGGACTAAGTCTTCAACACATGTGCTTCTGGGGGTCATTTAAGACCTGAACCCTAACAATATGCTAGATCAGAATATACTCTTTCTTTTTCCTTTTGTGGTGCTTGCTGGGGATTGAAGTCAGGGGCATTCTACCTCTGAGAGCTCCACTCCCAGCCATTAATTAATTAACTAATTAATTAATTAGCAGTACTAGGGATTGAACTCAGGGGCATTTTACCTCTGAGCTACACCCCCAGTCCTATTTTTTATTCTTTATTTTGAAACAGGGTCTCACTAAGTTGTGGAGTGCCTCACTAAGTAGTTGAGGCTGGCCGTGAACCTGGATCCTCCTGTCTCAGCCTCCCAGATACTGGGATTAAAAGCGTGCGCCACCACGCCCTGCTATTTATTTTTATTTTGAAACAGTCTCACTAAATTGCAGAGGGCCTCATTAAGTTGCTGAGTCTGGCTGTGAACCTGTGATCCTCTTGTCTCAGCCTCCCAAGTATTGGGATTACAGGTATGTGCCACCTTGTCCTTTTATTTTTTTTAATACTTTAAAATAAATAATTTACAGCTCTTAATTCAGTATCTCAAGCTCACATGTTTTATATTCTTATCAATATATGGACTTTTTCTTTGTGGATGTCCCATTAGTACTTCGGTTTTTATGTTTGCAGTGCTAGGGAATCTAACTTAGGTCTCATGCATGTTAGGCAAAGTGCTCTACCACAGGGCTATAACTCCAGCTCCATCAGTACTTTAAAACCAACATGCCTGAAATGGAAGCTTCACATTTTCCTGTCCTTACCCACACTGCTTTTTTTTTTTTTTTTTTCCCTCTCATGTTTTTGAGTTCATAGTATTATTTATTCATGTATTTGGTATATATTAATTCATACCACCTAGCTACTAGGCACTGATGTGTTGAGGATACATGAGTGGGCAAACTAATGTCTTTGGAATTTAAATTTTGGTGCATGCTTGTAATCCCAGTACTTGGGAGGCTGAGACCAGAGGATCTGTGTTTGCAGCTAGCCTCAGCTACTTAGTGAGGCTCTCCACAACTTAGTGAGACCTTGTTTCAAAACAAAGAATAAAAAATAGGGCTGGGGGTGTAGTTTGGAGGTAGAATGCCCCTGGGTTCAAACCCCATTACCCGCCCCCCCCCCCACACAGAAAAATAAATTTGTGACAGATCACAAAGATATAAATATATGATTTGTTAGATATTGTGTCATGGCTGGAAGGAATTTTCTTTTAGACAGGATACCTAACAAAGACCTCTCTGAAATGACCTCTGAGAAGACACCTTAGGGAACAAGATGTGTGCATATCTGAAGGAAGAGTGTTCTATAGGACAGAAGAATAAGTATAGGGATTTGATGGGGGAGTATACTTGGCTGATTCAAGAACTATTAAGGAAACCAGTGTTGCAAGAGTAAGGAAATATGGGGTTAATGAAGCTGGACATGGTGGTTCCTGCCTATAATTTCAGTACTTGGGAGGCTGAGACAGGAGAATAGTAGGTTTAAAGCCAGTGTGCAATAACTTAGTAAGACTGTTTAAAAAAAAAAAAAAGTTAAAATAAAAAGGGCTGGGGGTGTAGCTTAGTGGTAGAATGCTCCTGGGTTCAATCTCCAGTAAAATACATATGCACACTCACACACACGGGCACACATACCACACACGCATGCACACACAGAGTAATGGAAGAAGATGAAGGCAGGGCAGGAAGCTGGAGTCAAACTATGTAGACTCTTGTAAGGTGAGACTTTTCCTCTGATGGTATGGGAAAGTCTTACAGCATTTTGAGCAGGAAAAGGATTTTATTTGCCTTGACATTTATGAGCATCATGTTGGCTGCTGTTTGAATAGAAAGTGTGTGGGCCAAGGTGGAAGTTGGGACATCAGTTTGGAGACTATTGAATATATGATTCCACTGGGAATACAATGGTGGCTTAGATCCGTGTGGTAGCAGAGAAGGTTAGTCAGAATCTAAATTTTGGAGATAATGGATTACTCAGAGATTCCTCATAGTTTACTAAGTATGGGATGTGAGAGAAAGAAAGACATTGGAAATAACTGTGATTTTTGGCCTGAGAAACCGAATCTTTATAATTGCTTGCACTTTTCCATGATCCAGAGTCCTGGGACCATGGACAGTCTCCCCAAGTTTCCTGAGCCAGAAGCCAGAGTATCATTCTTAGCCTTTCTTGCTTTCAATTTCTACCTCATAGTACTGACAAAATAATATGACTAAAAGGCAGATTTGCGTGGGAACAGTTGCTTTCCCATTATTTTCAGGTTAAGTAAAGTGTTAAATGCCTTTATATTGCCTCTTAATCCATTATTGCCTCTATAATATATAACTCTTGCATACATTCCCCATCAATCTCTTACTGCTTTCCTGACCCAAACCTTTGCTGAAGCCACATAGGACTACTTCATGGATAGGCTAAGTAAGTTCATACTTTTGGACTTGGGGGGAGGGGTGGTCCCTCCATTCTGCTCTCCTTCCAGTCTAAGACTTGCTTCAAGTAGTATCCCTTCTTCCTAGCTTTCCCTTAGACATTCAGATTATTTCCACTCTTTTACTTTTGTAGTTTCCATCATGTTCCTGTATTGAATTCTTAAATAAGTGGAAGAAAGAGTCACTGGCTTTGGAGTCAGTCAGCAGAATACTTGAGGGAAGATCTTTTGGGTATATATCCAAAAGTAGAATTGCTGGATCATATAATTCTATTTAAGATTTTTTTGAAAGCTCAGTGTGGTGGCACATGATTGTAATCCTAGTACTTGGGAGGCTAAGACAGGAGGATTCGAGTTCGCAGCCAGCCTCAGCTACTTAGTGAAGCTCTCTGCAACTTAGTGAGACCCTGTTTCAAAATAAAGAATAAAAAATAGGACTGGGGGTGTAGCTCTGAGGTAGAATGCCCCTGGATTTAATCTCCAATGCCACCAAAAAAAAAAAAAAAAAAAAAAAGAATTTTTTGAGGAACTGTCATTCTGTTTTCCACAGTGGAGATACAATATTGCATTCCCACTAGCAGTGCACAAGGGTTTTGGTTTCTCCACATCCTTGCCAGCACACTTTTTTTTTTTTTTTTTTTTTTAATGGTGACCATCCTGAGGGGTGTGAGATGGTTCTCATTGTAGTTTCTGCTTTGCATTACTCTAATAATCAGTGATGTTGAGCATCACATCTTGTACTTTTTAGTCATTTGTATAAATCCTCTGGAGAAATATCTATTCAAGTCCTTTGCCTTGTGTGTGTGTGTGTTGTTGTTGTCACCGAGTTAATATTTACTCTCGTGTCTAACTTCACTTGCTTAGGGTAATGTTCTTGAGATACATCCATGTGTTTGAATCTATATGTAGTATGTTTTAACTGCTGGATACTATCTCACTATATCCATTCAGTATGGTATGTCCAAAACATTTGCCTGTTTTGGGGCATCTGGTTATTTCCAATTGTTGGTAATATGAACAGAGCAGCCATGATATTACTGTACAAGTCTTTTTTGGGGCATATGTTTTTATCTCTTTTTCTGATAAATACTTAAGAATAGAATTACTAAGCAATATGTTTTTCTCTATATATGTAACTGTCAAACGGTTTTGAAAGTTGATTGATTATACAGTAGATGAGACTTCCTGTTACTTAACACTAATGCCAAAGCTTGTATTCTCTGATTTAATTTCAACCAATTAGTATTTGTCTGATGGCTTTTAATTTGGACATCTTTATATATACCGATTGGCCATTCATGTATCTTCTTTTGAAAAGTATCTGTTTAGATCGTTTGCCTATTTTATTATTGAGTTGTTTGTCTTATTATTGAATTGTAAGAATTCTTTATGTATTCTGAAGATAACTCCTTTCTAAGATATCTGTTTTGCAATTTTATCCTAGTTTGTGACTTGCTTTTTCATTTTCTTTCGAAGGACACTTATAATTTTTAAATCTAATTTATCAATTTTTATCTTTCATCATTTGCCTACCCAACATTGTGACAGTTTTCTAGGCGTCCTCATCTGTAAAATGAGGGTAATATGAAAGTTTAGTGTGTTAATATATGTAAATGCTTTGATAATATTTAGCATCTCGTAAGAATTATATAATATTAGCTACTGTTACTACTATAACTCCTTTACTCAGAAGTTATCATTGAAGCTTTTGAGTACTATCTGTAGATCCCTGTTCCTTCTTTCTTCCTCTTCAAGAAATATCATTGGTTTTTCCTTTAGAGACCTTTTCTTAAAAAACCCAAAAAGACCAGAGTCAAGCTTTGCTCCATGAATTGAAGAAAGACTACTATTATTTCATTTAGGGGATGATTTGCATTAGATTCTGCTGTTTTATAATCCACCAGTTTACCAGTAGCTCAGTTTCCTGTCATAACTCAGTTTCCATTCCCCCCTCCAGAGCTCTAAAACCCAGTATAAGTGTTACCATTTCTCCCTCTGTTAAGACTGAAGATCTGAATATTCTCTCTCCCCTCTCTCTGACCTTGGCTTCCACTGTGCCTTCCACACACCTTACATGTCTTCCAGTAGATTATGGAAAGTGGCATTTCAGGGTGTGCTGTTGATGTCAAGTTTTGCTAAAGAGAGCTTAGAGTCTGGATTCTGATTGTGGCAAATTAACTAGATTAAAAGTATGGCATAATCAGCATGAAAGCATAATAGTTACATAAGAGTGGAGTGTCAACCTACTATAAACTAGGTCAAGGCAAGTTGCTTTTTAAAAAATATATAGCAATAAAGAAAAGGCAGAAAGGTAGTATATAAATTAAGAATATCTGGAAGTGATAGATTCATTTTATTGTTTAGAAAAATAGTCTTTAAGAAAAGGATAGAAATTCATTTACTGTCATTTGTTCCTGATGTAATAGCTGGGACATAACCGTTATAGCAAAATGACTGCAGCAAAACTAAAAAAAAAGTCTTTGTGGAAAAAAATGCCTGCAAGGAGTTTAAAACTTTCAGTGCAACAAAATTACTGTAAATTTTGTAAGTAGTCAATCTAGGTTTTTCTTCTTCTTTTTTTGAGGAAATAAAACAACTTGATGCATTGAAAAAAATATATAACAGTCTGATGACAATACACTAGTCATTTGCATTAGTCCCAGAAATGGAAAAACTGCCCTAATTCTATTTTGTGTTTCTTTGGCCAAACATTTAATCAGTCCTTACCATTATTTTCTAGTTTATAGAGTGAGAGATAGTATCTTTTTAGCAAAAAGAATATTTACAATGGGATAATTAGAATTTAGCCAATGATAACATAGTTCATAAAACAACAAAAGCGAATGATTTTAGCTATTCTTGCAGTCCTATCTTTAAATACTTTTCATACTCACTTTTTCCAAATAATCATTTATACTCACTTCATTTCTCATCTATTTTTAAGTCTTTTATAATTTAGTTCTTGTTAAACTATTTTTAATAATCTAAACCCTTATAATATTAGACTATTTCCACATCTTCCAGTTCTGTCTACACTCATTAGAGTTCCTTGGTTTTTTCCCTTCTATCTCACCCTTCCATTTGTACATTTTGTTTCTTTGTTTTGTTTTAATGAATTACTGAAGATACTATTATTGTTTCCTTTTACTTCACCAATGAAGATATCTTAGAAAAGATGAGGTTTAAAATATTTCCAGGGCTTCATTTATTTGCTTTTAAACAAATATTGGTTTATTTAACCTGATTAATCTATTGCTTTATTCTTCCTTGAGCAACCCTCCATATAATTAGGTTTATTCTCAAATAAAATCTTGTACTTCATAGTAATTGTCATAATTTATAGTTATTTATCTGATCATGGGGGATAGGGTACTGGGAATTAAACCCAAGTTTTGATTTTTAAAATATTTTTATTGGCACATTGTAATTATACATCATACTGAGGTATAGAGTGATAGGAATGTGCATGCACACAGCTCTTGGTGTTTCCCTCCTGATTCCACCCCCCTCCTCTTCCCCATACAGATCATTGAGAATGGATGGATAATTTCATATACATACATAGCACTATTTATGCTGTTACATCGTAGCCCCCCCCTTTCTCCCC
Organism: Graphiurus murinus; assembly: GCA_004027655.1. Classification (NCBI taxonomy): domain Eukaryota; kingdom Metazoa; phylum Chordata; class Mammalia; order Rodentia; family Gliridae; genus Graphiurus; species Graphiurus murinus. Next base: position 35,563 of record PVLC010001940.1, read on the forward strand.
AAACCCCCTCCATTGCTACATTGGAGTCTCTACTTCTTTGAGGTCTCTTTTGTTTCCCAATTTCTCTCAAGCTTCCAAATATGAGAGAAAAAATACAACTACTTGTTTTCTGAGATTGGCTAATCTCTCAGTATAATATTCTCAAGTTCCCAGTGTTTGATTTTTTTTTTTTTTTTTTTTTTGCGGTACTGGGGATTGAACTCAGGGGTGTTCTACCTCTGAGCTACACCCCCAGCCCTATTTTTTATTCTTTATTTTGAAACCGAGTCTCACTAAGTTGCGGAGTGCCTCACTAGGTAGCTGAGGCTGGCCGCGAACCGGGATCCTCAGGTCTCAGCCTCCCGAATGCTGGGATTACAAGCGCGCGCCACCACGCCCGGCTCAGTGTTTGATTTTTTAAATTACTTTTTGAGCCAGGCGTGGTGGCATTTGCTTGTAATCTCAGTACTTGGGAGGTTGAGACCAGAGGATCTCAGGTTTGAGGGCAGCCTCAGCAAGTAGTGGGACTCTCATCAACCTAGAGAGTCCCTGTTTCAAAATAAAAAATAAAAATCAGGGCTCTGGAGTGTATCTCAGGTAGACCACTCCTGGGTTCAACCCACAGCACACCACACACACACACACACACACACACACACACACACACACACACACACACACAAATTACTTTTTGAACATTTTCATTTGGGAATTACCTGAAATTCTGTTAGTGAAATTAACTGTTGAATATAGTTTGTCGTTACTTAAAGGCAAGCTATGTTATGTTTGACAGTATATTTCTGTTGCTTAGCACAGTGCTTGGTACATAGTTGGCAATTAATACACCTTTGTTCTATGAAGAAATGCCATCCTATCTCAAAGTTAATATGTTTAAGATTGAACTAATCTGGAGTTTTCCTTTGCTTCAAAGTCCAGATCAAATGCTATCTCTTTTTTGAAGCTTTTCATAATCCTCACAGTAAAAAGTCAGTTTGCATATTCTATATTCCTTTAGTAAATTTTACTGTTCCTTCAATTTGGGATACATTTTACTTATCTATGTACAAAGTTTATTATGTACATAAAATTGAGGTCAGGGGCTAACTACCTACCCCAAACCCAAATACACTATTTAAAATGATCTAAGATCTTGGAAGAGGAAAGGGTTGGAAAGTAGAAGTGTTGTTCTTTGTTCTGCATGGAATGCCCTGTTCCCATCTTCCTACTTTTCACTCATCCTTCAGTTTCAGTTGAGGCAGTATTTTATCCAGAAAGCTTTCCCTGAGCCTTTCTCAGGAGTCCGCCAGGTGGCTTTTCATTTTGCTACTCTAGTTATTAATTTAAATAATAATCATCGAGTGCTTTCTGAGTACAGGCACTGAGCTAGGCAGTAAGGATCAAGTAGTGAACAAAACTGACACTGTTTTCCCTCATGGAACCTACAGCCTAATGAAAAAGACAGCCTTCAGAAATATCACCAGTGGGCATGGTGGCGCACACCTATAATCCCAGTCACTCAAGAGGTTGAGGCAAGAATATCACAAGTTTGAGGCTAGCCTGGGCAACTAGCAAGACTGTCTCAAAAATAAAAAAAGGCTAGGGATATAGGTCAGTGGTAGAGTTCAATCTCCAGTTCCCCACCCTTCATGATCAACTAAGTAGTTGTAAATTATGACAATTACTATGAGGTACAGGATTTTATTTGAGAATAGATCTGATTAGATGGAGGGCTGATCAGAAAAGAATTTTCTTCATGTACATGTGGTGTTAGGGATTAAACTCAGGAATTTATAAATGCCAAGTATGACATGCTACCACTGAAGTTGAATTTTCAAGCCAGGGAAATTTTTGAGAAAGTATATTTAACAGAAGCCTTACTTACAATGATTAGGGTTTAGCCAGACAAAGAACAGAAAAGAACATTTTTATAGGCCCGTTTTGGTTGAGGAGGATGTAATTACTGGGTATTGAACCCATAGGTTCAATACCATTGAGCTCCATCCCCAACCTTTTAAAAAACTTTTTGTTTTGAGATGGGGTCTCATTGTGTTGTTTTCCCTCATGGAACCTATTCTCCTGCCTCAGCCTCCTGACTAGCTGGGATTACAGGTGTGGATTACTGCGCTGGGCTGAGGATATAATCTTAGCTCATTTTACAGACCAGGAAATTGAGATTAAAATATACAGTTAATTTTACTAAGGTAATTAAATTAATAACATAAGAACCTAGATTCAAAGTTTAGATTTTCTAAATCCTTAGTGCTCTCCCCCAATCCCCTGTTTAGTTTGGAGTTGCCTATTGAAAATACAAACCCAAACCTTTCCAAACTCTGGTATTTTATTTCTTTTCCAGGATCATAGAGCATTCTCTTAACCATTTACTATTCTTTAGCAAAGAAGCTATTTGTGTATGGAACCAGTTATTGCTGCGAACCAAAAGGGAGTAAGTGACGATGCACTAGGCAGAGATGATTCCATGGAACCTGTGGCCTTAAACCACTTTGAATATTTTCTTGCCTCAATTTTTTTTTTTTTTTTTTGCGGTACTAGGGATTGAACTCAGGGGCGTTCTACCTCCGAGCTATACCCCCAGCCCTATTTTTTTTTATTCTTTATTTTGAAGCCAGGTCTTGCTAAGTTGTGGAGTGCCTCACTAGGTAGCTGAGGCTGACCTCGAACCCGGATCCTCCGGTCTCAGCCTCCCGAATGCTGGGATTACAAGTGTACGCCACCACGCCCGGCTTCTTGCCTCAATTTATGAGCCTCTGGCATCATTCAAAGTGGCATCCACTGCTCTACCAAACTCTGGATTTCTTTCTTTTTTTTTTTTTTTTTTTGCCAGTGGAACATTACCACTTTGAAAAGTCATAGCAAGCACTTTACACTCTGCTTTATTTATTTCCATCTAACAGTACACCACTATAAACTTGATCTACCTTTGGCAAATATGTAAGTTAATGTTTCAGAAAATATATAAACTCCTTTTGGCATTTGATTTCCAGGCAGCTGATAAAACATTGAAGTGTTAGGTGTTTTTTGTTTTTGTGTTATGTTATACTTTTATGTGGTTGGGGAAGGGGAGGGAAGAGGTTGATTGGTATGCAATAAAGGCAGTGTGGGAAAGGTTGCAGTTTTAATTTAGCATGTGTGTCTTTCCAGAGAGAATTTCTTATCCTGCAAGAAGCTGCCCACAGCCTAGAATGTGACAGCCTGCCTGCTTTAAAAAACATCCATGTCAGTCCGGCATGGTGGCACACTCCTGTAATCCTAGTACTTGGGAGGCTGAGACAGAAGGGTTGTAGGTTTGAGGACAGCCTCAGCAACTTTGCAAGACTCTCAGCAACCTAGTGAGATCCTGTTTCAGAACAAAAATTAAATGGCTAGGGGTGTAGCTTGAGGATAGAATGTCCCTGGGCTCAATCTCTAGTAGACCGAAAAAAAAAAAAAAAAGGGCCTTGTCATAGATGGATCAAAGGTTAGAGGCTAACCCCAGCAATTTAGCAAGACCATGTTTCAAAATAAACAATAAAAAAGGACTGATTTATAGCTCAGAGGTAGAATGCCCAGGTTTAATCCCTAGAACCTCCCTCCCCCCTAAAAAAATCCATGTCATTTATACCTGTTCTATATTCTTAACACTTGGTGATTTTGAACTTAGAGGCCGGTGTTAGGAATGTTTATATAAAGAACTGTTTCCTACAGTGCTGCTGCTCTTTGTTATTTATATAGTCATGGTGGTAGGTTTTATCAAATAACTTACCTCTGCATTCTTCTCAATATTTTTCATTAAGAATAATGATTATAACATGAAAGAATGAATTTTAGTTCTTCAGCTAATTGTTGCATGCTCACGGAGATTTTCATTTGCGACTATTTTGCTCCTTTCAATCTGATCAGTGAAATAATGTAAAAAAAAAATTAATGTCGTGATTTAACTTGTTCTGAAACCCCTATCCACTGATTTTATGGATCATGCTTGGATGAGGGCTGTGGAATTAGCTTTCTACGATTGAGAGCCTAGTGATATTATATTCCAAATGCATATTTAAAAATTTTCCAAGGTACTATTTTATTATTGAGAATTAATAGAGAAACACTTGATAGAAAATATTTCGCATCATTAAGGAAATGTTTAGCATTTTGTTCAAATAAATATTTCAAAGTAAACATTTCTTTTCCCTCATCCCTATTGGACAGTTACTGGTTTTTTAAAATGGCCTTCTCTGTTTCTTATTTGCAGGCAGCTATCAATGGTGTAATACCCCAGGAAAATGGCATTCTACAAAGGTATGTTATAAAGTGCTTAATAATGGTAAGATAACAATTTAGCAGAGTACAAAAAGAGAAAGTTATTATTTTTTTGTTTCATTTTTAATGGAAATTTTGAGTTTTGGTACATAATTCTATTAATATACTCATTGTTCTTCCAGACATTTTAGTTAGTTAAATTAATTTCCTAAAGTCTCCAACTTTTAACTGTATAATATATATTTTTTTCAAATTGGGTAATACCATCTTTTAAGGTGGCTTATTTTATTTTTAAGAAAACTTTTTGAGACAGGAGGATTGCAAGTTTAAGACCAGCCTCAGCAATGTAGTGAGATTTTCAGCAACCTAATGAGACCTTGTTTCTAAACAAAAATTAAAAAAGAACAAAGGGTGTAGCTTGGAGGTGGAATGCTCCTGGGCTCAAATACTAGTATCCCCCCAACACACACACACACACACACACACACACACAAAAGAAAGAAAGAAAAGAAAAAAATTTAAGGTCATCTTTTAATTCATAGGATAGATGTAACTGAATCCTTTAAAACCATTGACAAGTGAGAAAATGAGATATGGTTCAGAAGCCACAGAAGATGATTGTTATTTAACTATTTAGACTTTATCTCTAAGGTTATTACAAGCTCCTCCCCCCCCCCGTTTCTAAATCATATGATAATATGCAATAACATGCAACAATTTAAATAAATTCTTAATAATGAATCTTCCCAGAGCACTGAACTATTTTGCCTGAAATATTCACTGTTAACATGTGGTTTGGCTTTAGTAGTGTTTTTTTTTTTTTTTTTGTCTTTGCTAAAAGGTGAAATTGGAATACTAGTCCAAGAGAACTGTAGTAGTTAAAATATATTTAAGTTAAAAATAAATCTCTAACTTTTCTCTCCTTAAAATCAGAGACTTTGGTACTAAATCAAAAGAACACATTATAAAGTCAGAGGAGGAAAAAAATCATTCTCCCTTCCAAGTTCAGTTTAATTACTTGATCCCCCCACATTCAAACTTTGGCTTGTGTTTTGGTGGCTGGGTTTTCTAAGTCACTGAAGCATGATCTGCTAAGTGCAGATGAGGCAAACAGAAACAGCGGACTAGGAAGAAAGTTGTTTTGAAGAGGAATAAAAGTGCTGTTGCAACAACATAAAAAAATTCACCTAAAATTGCAAAATATGTTATACTTTACAGGAAGCTGTATATATTTAGGAAGGAAGCAAAATTCTCTTTAGTACCTGTACTACCCTAGATTTATGGTTTTTAGGTGAAACCTATTTCCACATTCCCTTTTAAAAAATTGTCAGGAAGAGTTTTGTGTAGAGTAAATGTGGCTGGTTTCCAGAGTCTGCACCAGACTGCCCCTTCCCCCCACCCTCCGCCTTCCCCTTGGTTCAAAAGTATTCAGTTCTATTGAAGCTCTTGTTTAGAAAGCAAACCAGATGATTCCAGGCACTTCCTTCATGCTCATTTTTAATTTCTTGGTTTAGAAAGTTTTAGACTGCTAAACATGACTCCAGTTTCATCCTGAGTAAGTGTTATTACTAGGTTTTGTGCCAGAATGTTTGCTGTGCTAAACCCTTGTGGGTCTAGCTCCTGGGTTCTGAGTGCACACTGAACATATCCTACCTTGATAGCATTTGCTATGGGTGAACTATAGAAATATCCTTTCCCCTGGAAACATAATTTTGCTTAATGTATTTTATTACTAGAAACTCAGAACTGTTTTCTAATAAAGTTACTATAGTATTTGGAGCTTAGATTTGATCAGAGTGAGTTTTTGTCAGTTTTGTTTGCTTCTTTTAAATTAAGAGAATGACTTAATGGAAGGTAATGGGAGGAGGGGGGACACCCTAATGAGCATGATGTACTTACAAGATCACATCAAAGTCAATCACTAAACTGACCAGGAGATAGGGAGAGGATGGGTGGGAATTGGGGAAGGGTTAATGAGAAATATGTGCATGAATGTCTTTACCTGTACTAGCTTGTACCCAACAAAAATGTGATGTATAAAAATCCATGCTAAAAAAAATAAAAAAATTAAAAAAAAAATAAATTAAGAGAATGAAGAGCTGGGCATGGTGGCACACACCTGTAATCCCAGTACTTGGGAGGCTGAGACAGGAAGATTGCAGGTTTGTGGCTAGCCTCAGCAACTTGGTGAGACCCCGTTTTAAAATGAAAAGAAAAAAAATAGGGCTGGAGGTTTAGTTCAGAAGTAGAATGCACCGGACGTGGTGGCTCACGCTTGTAATCCCAGTACTTGGGAGGCTGAGACAGGAGGATCCAGGTTCTCGGCCAGCCTCAGTTACTTAGTGAGGCACTCCCCAACTTAGTGAGGCCCTGTTTCAATATAAAGAATAAAAAATAGGACTGGGGGTGTAACTCGGAGGTAGAATGCCGCTGGGTTCAATCCCCAGTACCGAAAAAAAGGGGGGGGGTGAATCATATGTTTAAGATAATCTATTGTATCTACTAAGTTTTTTCAACTTTTTCCATCTTTAGCTTTGAAATCACTGTGGATTTGACATCAATGTTCCTCTTATGTGTTTACTAACCAGAGAAAAATGAAAGAGAGCTCCTTGTACTCTTTCATAGGTTTGCCACTGAAAGCAGAAGATACGATGCTAAGAATGGTATATGTAGACACTTAAAAGGATCATTGTTTTTGTAAGTTTGACTTTTATAATAAAGTTGAATATAGTCTATATATACACAAATGACTTTTTTTGGAGGGGGGAAGAGTACGGGGATTAGAACCCAGGGTCATTCTACTTCTGAGCTACACCCATAGCTCTATTTTATTTTTTATTTTGAAACAGGGGCTTGCTAAATTGCTGTGGTTAGCCTCGAATCTGTGATCCTCCTGTTTCAGCCTCCTCCCAGCTTACAACTGACCATTTGCAAGTTTTACCCTTAACTGAGAGGAGAGGTACCAAATTCCATAGTTTAACGAAATTGCTATATTATTCAGTATTCTCATGTGATATTTAACTTTTTTTTATTGTGTGTGTGGTGCTAGGGATTGAACCCAGGGGCATTCTACCTCTGAGCTACACTCCAGGCCTATTCTTTATGCTTATTTGGAAATAGGGGCTTGCTAAGTTGCTGAGCACTTCATTAAATTGCTGAAGCTGGCTTTGAACCTGTGATTGTCTTGTCTCAGCCTCCCAAGTACTGGCATTATAGGCATCCACCACCATTCTGGGTTGGTACTGAACTTTTTTTTTTTTTTTTTTTAAGGTACTGGGGATTCTACCGGGTTCATTCTACCTCCAAGCTACACCCCTAGCCCTATTTTTTATTATTTATTTTGAAACAGGGTCTCACTGAGTTGCGGAGGGCCTCACTAAGTAGCTGAGACTGGTGGCGAATCTGTATCCTTCTGTCTCAGCCTCCCAAGAACTGGGATTACAAGCGTGTGCCACCATGCCCGGCTTAAACTTTTTGATAGGAAATAATTAAATACCCACAGTACTAGTAGATGAATAGATACTTATTTTCTTTGGCTAGAAGTTATAAAAAAATTGTAGTAGTTATATGTAATCTAAAGGAGCTTTTTTAAATTAAAATAAAAATTTTTTTGGAGGGAGAAAAGCAAATATCTTTGAACTTTATAACTTTTCTTGAAATCAGATCTTTATGTGAATCCAAAAGTGTCATTATGACTTTTAATGTATTCCTAAAGTCTAAGGAAAAGAAACTAATATTTTTTGAATCTTTAAGACACTATGCTGGGCAACTAACATATTCTTCCCTCATTACAGCCCTTAAAAGGTAAATCCATATTTCATAGATAAGGAAACTCACAAGAATTTACATAGATTTGTCCAGCATCACAAGGTTATGAAGTATGGATTTTCTCTTTTTTTTTTAAAAAAAGCCAAGCTTTCTTTATACCATTCTGTCTTCTTGAAGATCAGTAACAAAGCATGTCACAATTTCTGTTCAAAGATTTTTTTCTTTGGGTAAAAAGTTGACATTCAATGCATGTAAAGTGGCTTTGTCTCACTTTGTTTTTACAGTTATTAAACTGTTTTACAGTTAGTAAACTAACAAAGATAGACACGATCTCTAATTTACAGGCAGAGAGATTAAGGTATAAAGTGACTTGACCCAGATGCTAGGACATGATAATGATGATGGAGTTAGGAATATAAGTTAGTCTTTCGGATTTTCCTCCAAGGCTATTTCATTAGACAATATATTACTAACATAATATATTTATAATGTGTTAACTTTAGTAATAAATGCAAATTATTCATTCAATCATAAACATCAAGTGTGTACATGTATGTTTACTACTAATTATTTATTCAACATATTGTTCAGAGCGTCATAAAAAACTTGTTTTAGAGATAGTTTTTTTTTACAAAGATATTCTAGTGAATTATTTATACTAGTAGAGAGAAGGTGCTATGTTTTTTTAAAAATAAACTTTACAAATTAGTAGTGTAATTTTTGTCATTCACTAAGTGGGTGGTATTTATCAACTCATTTGTTTTATGACCCAAACAGGTATTATAGTATGTTCATTTGTCCATTGTTTGCTATATTAAGTGCACCAAGAAAATAAAGTTTTTTTAAAAAACCATGACTGTTATGCTTATCTTTTATTAATTTTTTTTTTTTTTGTAGTACTGAGGATTGAACCCAGGGCAAACTACTTCTAAGTTATACTGACAGCCCTTTTTTATTTCTTAATTTTTGAAACAGGGTCTTGCAAAGTTGCTGAGAGCCTCGCTAAGTTGCTAAGGCTGGCTATGAACCTATGATCAATCCTCCTGTCTTGGCTTCCCAAGTATTGGGATTACAGGTATGCACCATCATGCCCGGCTCCATTATTTATGGTACTAGGGATTGAATGCAGGGGCATTTTCCCTCTGAGCCACACCTCATCCCTATTTTATTTTTTGAAACAGTCTTACTAAATTGCTGAGGTTGGCCTTGACCCTGTGATCCTCCTATCTCAGCCTCCTAGTACTAGGATTACAGGCATGCACCACCATGCCTGACTCCATTATCCTTTTAGAAGAGGCAAATGCCCAAGTTTTCTGGTTTAGAATAATGCCCATTTAAAGAAATAAAATGATTTTATTCACAAGTTCATCTCGGAAAGAGATGTGGGATTGGCGGGGGTATCCAAAGATTTTGCTATGTAATGGATTTTTAAAAATTGAAATAATAAGTGCAGAGTTCCTGTTTTTTTGTTCACTGCCTTCCAATGACCTGAGAGGTGTGTTGAGGAAAGCCGAGTAAGGATAAAAATACTCCATTAGTTGAAGTTTAGCTCTAAAATAAATTTCTTCATAGAGCCTTCTTACCAATGCCCTTTTAAAAATTATTGATTAAATAAAAATGAATAAAGAAGAAGTAAAGTTATAAGATGGTAGTTTTCACATATGAAAACAAAATTAAAATGCATTTATTTTTTGAGTCACCAGTTTTGGATGCCTTTGCATTCTTTGGATTTCTTTCTTTTTTTTTAAATTTCATTTCTATATTTCAGAAAATCTTTGGATTTCATTATAAACTCTTCATTCAAAGTTTAAATTTATTATTTTTGACTTGTCTTAAAATAGAGTAATTATAACTAATGAGAAAATTCCCAAGTAAGAAGTTTAAAAGAAAACTTTGTAGCTGGTAAATATACCTAACAGTCTGCTGTAATTAAAAAATGTTACACTACCTCTGAGAGTAAGGGCTTAGTAAAAGAAAAGGAAGGAAAAAGAAAGAAAGAAAGAAAGAAAGAAAGAAAGAAAGAAAGAAAACACAACAGAAATACCCCAGGGATTTCAATAGAGAACATTTCATGTAGAGAAATTAGTTACAAAGATGTCGGAGGAGGTTGAAAGGAAAAAGGGGATACTAAGATGACACAAACATGATGATTAGCTGAACTTTAGGTCCAGATGAAGGTGGCACTTGCTGGTTGGTGAGGAAGAGAGCCCAGGGTGATATCAGACTCACACCTTCAGCATCCCCTGAGATGGGTGGGCAGAGTTGGGGCCGGTGAGGGTAGGTAGGTCAGGACTCCCACTCTAAGCTGAAAAGCCGCTCTAGGACCAGCCAGTTGGGAGTACCCTCCCGCTGACCACCAAAGAACACAAGGAAAGTGCCAGAGGAATGAGGGAAAGAGATTGGGCGAGGCTGAGGTTAACAGAACTTGAAGGTCAGACGAAAAGCCCTAAGAACTTGATCCCAGATATATGAGAAGAAAGTCTAATCAGCTGATATTGGTAGTCTGACAGGATGTGAAGAGGCTTGTGTAAAAAGCGTTGAAAAGATAACATCAATGACTGATGCTAAAACAAAGTGAATGTCACTGTTGGGGTGGTAGGCCATTGCTAGGGTGATGTTGATGATCGGATTAATATACCGGCTACAAAAAGAACGTTGTGTTTGTGTGCGTGCATGCATGTGCACATGAGAGCACATGTGTGCTGCCAAAGTCCTTGTTTCTGTTACTAATCTTAGGGTGGTAGTCAATATTTTCAGTTTTTTCCACTATTCATTTTTATATTTTCTGTGTTCAGCCAGTACTTCCAATGGTCAGTACCTGCTGGGACAACTCAAACTTTCATTCTTGAAAAGTTAGAATCCTCATTATACCTGTCTTTTTTATTAGTTGTAATTTCCCATTAACTCTTTTTATCGCACATACCCCAGAATTTCCTTTGAGTCTGAGACACAGCAGCAACCTAATTTTTTTTCTTTGTAATCCAAACCAGTCATTCTAGCCAATGACCTCTCCTTTGCTGTGTGATACAATGAAATGAGGTGTACAAAATGGCCAAGTGACATTCTGTAGTTCTAATTCAGTGAGAGTATTGTAGAAAATTATATCCTTGAGAACACTCAGAGCCTGCAGTTGCAGGAAGCAGAACTTTGATAAGCTATTGGGCATAATGAGTGGAACCACTATCACCACTTAATTCCCATCCATGTTTTCTGGCACTATGAGAAATAATATGGTGTTTTAGTCTCTGATATAAAGCATATATCAAATCCTTTAAGGTGGAGCCTAGAGCTTTGAGGCCAGTATCTTGTAACCTGTATCACTGCAGAGTTTTTATTTTTATTTTATTTTAGTTATTTATTTATTTTTTGCGGTACTGGGGATTGAACTCAGGGGCATTTTACCTCCGAGCTATACCCCCAGCCCTATTTTTTATTCTTTATTTTGAAACAGGGTCTCACTAAGTTGTGGAGTGTCCTGGCTGTGAACCCAGATCCTCCTGTCTCAGCCTCCCAAATGCTGGGATTACAAGCGTGTGCCACCATGCCTGGCCGCTGCAGAGTGTTTAGTAAGCCACTGTTTTGTCATGCTAATTAAGTCTAGGTAATGACACATACACATGAACCCATTGCTGCATCTCATTCACTGTGAAAACAAGTTTATTAATTAGAACCAGTGTTCTGTGGAAAGCCACAGATAAATAAGGTATTCCATAAACATAAAGAGTGGTGTTGGCAGACGCATTGCTGTCAGAGAAGACGATTTTTATATCCGGAAAAGATACTATATCAAGAAAAGTCTTTTCCAGTGAAGACAGACCATTGCCCCCTCCATGATCAAAATAATCTATTGCCAGGTCCCTGAGGAATGGTGCCATGTTGGGAACTCAGTATTAATCTCTGGGGTTTCAGTCCTAGTCAGGTTCCACCTTGATAAGAGTCCATGCGGTACCCATGCCTAACCTCCATCCCTTTTGGCATGACCACACTGTACATTAATGCATTGAATAGCACAGGGAGCAATGACAAAAAGCTGACTACTTATCCTTGGTATTGAGAGTCTTTTCAGTAGGTAGGAATATTCACCTGAGGAACACATACTCATATTCTGTGTCCATTCTCAAAGATATCTCTTTCCTGTTCTGTGTACACACACACACACACACACACACACACACACACACACACACACACGCACACATACTCATATTCTGTGTCCATTCTCAAAGATATCTCTTCCCTGTTCTGTGTACACACACATACACACACACACACACTCTCTCTCTCTCTCTCTCTCTCTCTCTCTCTCTCTCTCTCTCATATTCTGTGTCCATTCTCAAAAATATCTCTTCCCTGTTCTGTGTACACACACACACACACACACACACACATACACACACACACACACACACGGGATTGAACCCAGGAACATTCTACCTCTGAGCTCCACACCCAGCCCAATGTTGTTTTTTATTTTGAAAGAGGTCTCACTAAGTTGCGGAAAGCCTAAGTAGCTGAGGCTAGCCGTGAACCTGTGATCCTTCTGTCTCAGCCTCCCAAGTGCTGAGATTATAAGTGTGCACCACTATGCCCAGCTTTCCTATTCTTTCTTGTCATACAGTTTTCCAGTTTTGTTCTTTCCAAGTTTTGATCAGTCAATTCTAGTAGCTATTGTTCATGATTCAGTGGAGATTTGTACCTCAGCCCATCTCTCTTTCTAAATGAAATGCCAACCTGTGATGCAACCTTACTTTATCCTCACTAAGAGACTTTTCTGGCACTGCTGTTTTTCAGGGATGTATTTTCTTGAGGCCATTATGCTGCAACAGTCTATTTTTGGTTGGTATATATCATAATTACCTAATTTTTTTCTTCCTAGTCTAAATTATTTTTCCTCTGTCAACTTAATTCTGTCTCTTAGTTACTAATGGGAAACATAAGGCACAATAATAGGTCCTTCACCCTGACATGTCTTTGATACTGGACCCTAGAAACTTTACCAAGGTGGAAGGCTTCTGCATTTTTGTGATGCACATATCTGCTAATCTGTAGCATGCATGCCTTATACCAGAGTATCCAAATACTTGCCACTTCTCTCCTTTAGGTCCAGTCCATATTATCATCAATGTCATGCTATTTCATGGAGCATCTAGGTAGTCATGATCTCTCTAGACTAGATTATTGTGACAACGAGTGAGAGAATTGGCATCTTCAGGAACAGACAGTGAAGGTATACTGTGTACTCTGCTGGGTGAAAGCAAAATTCTTGTCATGGTGCTTGCAAATTAGTATAGAGAACAAAAAGTATGCAAAAGATCATTTGCTAATAATCCTCTCCTTGAAATAAGAAACCAATATAGGATTTCTATCAGTTCTTGAGCATATCTTTTTGTTATACATTTGGGACCTGGGGGAATAACTGCAGGATAAGTTGACAGAGTGATGGAACCTACTACAACTCAGTTTGGGCCAAAACCTCATTTAGAGTGCAACCTTCCACTTTTGAAAAATCTCCAGGAATTAGCATTATTTTAGAGTCAGAATATGATGAAGGGAAATAGATATAAATAAGTACTTATATTAATAAGTACTTTCTCCTGCTTAATCATATGAACTTGGGCATGTGTTGGTTATTGTTCCTTTGAAGGCTTGTGGTCCATAGTTTTTCCTTAAAGTCAGGGTGAGAAGAAAAATTTTTTAGGACTGGTCTTTAGTTCTGGTGTTAGAGGAAGATACATACAAAATGATGTTGTAACTGGACACCTTGTGTTTCCTCCCTTCTCATCCCCTTCTTTTAGTGAGGGAAAAAAGTGGCAATATATATGACAGGCTAAGTCAGAGAAAAGCCAGTGTTTTAAATAATTCCTCATGCATTAGTTTGGCAAATATTTGAGGACCTTGTATGTAAAATCTTGGACTTAGGGCAGAGTATGCAGCCATTAAAAACACGAATGTGAGCTTTGTTCTTGTGGAATTTATATTCTAGAGGGGACATTGTTGTCAAATGATTCATTATACATCTAATTTTATAATTATAGATAGTGGTGAGAATTAGGCGTAATCCATAGTAGCAAAATGTGCTCTGAGTTGAAAAATATTCAATCTGAGATATGAAGGATAAGTGTAATTATCTAGAAAAAGATGTAAATGATATTGAACTGGTGAGGAAAGAATATTCTTTGAAGGAATAACCTGTGTACTCTGGTGAAACAGGGAGGATCAAAGTGAGAGAAGGAAAGAAGGCTGTTTTGGCTATTTGCACAGAGAGAGGTGGACATACCACACAGTATAGGAGGAGAATGGGAAGGCAGAGAGGATTTAGATCATACAGGGCTTTATAGGCTATTGTGTTAGAAAAGCCAGAGCCAAGAGAAACAATTGAAAGATTAAGGAAAAAATGATTTGAAGACTTGAAGACATTTGTGTGGTTTTTTTTTTTTTTTTTTTTTTTTTTTTTGCGGTACTGGGGATTGAACTCAGGGGCATTCTACCTCCGAACTATACCCCCAGCCCTATTTTTTATTCTTTATTTTGAAACCGAGTCTCACTAAGTTGCGGAGTGCCTCACTAGGTAGCTGAGGCTGGCCTCGAACCCGGATCCTCCGGTCTCAGCCTCCTGAATGCTGGGATTACAAGCGTGCGCCACCACGCCCGGCTCATTTGAAGACATTTGTGTGTGTGTCTTTTTTTGGTGGTGGTGGTGGTGGTGGTAGTGGAGATTGAACCCAGGGACATTCTACTTCTGAGTCATATCACCAGTTCTTTTTATTTTTATTTTTTGAAACAGGGTCTTTCTAGGCTGTTGAGAGTCTTGCTAAGTTGCTGAGAATGGTCTCGAACCTGCAGTCCTCCTATCTCAGTACTGGGATTGCAGGCATGTGTCACCACGCCAACTCGGTTGTATCTTTAAACCATACTATAAGCATAGTATGGAATGGAATGCAGAGAAGCAAGAGAATGTCCTAAGAGGACATGGGAGGCTAATGCATTAGTTTGTACAAGAGGTAAGTGTGATGTGGATTAGAGTGGCAGCTTCTCAGGGTAAAGGTGGATGACTTCTCCAAAAGATACTTATGAGGTGAAATGAAAAGAAGTGGTTAGATTTGAGAGTGGAGAGAAGTAGGAGTCAAGGGTAACACCACAGGTTTCTGGTGTGGTTTGCTGACATTAGGAATGATGGGTGAGCAACAGGCTTGAGGAACATTAATGAGTTAAGTATTGGACACACTGAATTTGAGGTTTGAAATCTTACTAAGCTATCGGGTATTCTGCAATTATAATTATTTTTTCCATTTTACAGATGAGGCAGTTATAAAGTAGGCAGAACCAGGTTTTGATTTTTATTCCTTGCCAAGAAGGCAAAGATTAGAACATGTTTAAATGTTATTCAGAAGAAACCAGAAGAGAAGGAGATGTCATAGATAGTAGGAATGAAGGAGGGATTAATACTTAGTGTAAAGCTAATGAGAAGATGGTTTTAGATATTACATGCATAGGAAAAATGATGACCCCACTATTTTTATACAAAGAGAAAAAGAAAGTATATATGTGGGTTAATTTGTAGATATTTGTAGATTTGGTGTTAAGGAAAATTCCTATTGATGGCTTCTGTTTTCTCCAAACTCGGAAAAAAACCCATTCTTCGAGTTAGAATTGAGATTTTTTTTTTTTTTTTTTTTTGCGGTATTAGGGATTGAACCCAGGGACATTCTACCTCCAAGCTACACCCCCAGTCCTATTTTTTATTCTTTATTTTGAAACAGGGTCTCACTAAGTTGCGTAGTGCCTCACTAAGTAGCTGAGGCTGGCCGCGAACCCAATCCTCTGGTCTCAGCCTCCCAAATGCTGGGATTACAAGTGTGCGCCACCACACCCAGCTGAGAATTGAGATTTAAGGACAGTGTGTTTAAAAATAGTTTTTGAGGAAGGTAGAGTTAATGAGTCAAATAATGACTCAGAGTGACTAAAGGAGAAATCCCTGTTTTTAATTCAGAGTTTAAAATGATGTTTTACCAACATCGTAACAACAAAGGAGACAAATCTAATTAGATGCTAAATGATAGGATACTGTTAATAAACAGAAAAGAGCTGGGCATGGTGGTGCACGCCTGTAATCCCAGTACTTGGGGGTAGAGACAAGAGGATCACAGGTGCGAGGCCAGCCTCAGCAACTTAGCCAGGCCTTCTACTATTTAGTAAGACCTTGTTTCAAAATAAAAAATAAAATAGGGCTGGGCGTGTAGCTCAGAGATAGAATGTCCTGGATTCAAGCCCCAGCATCACACACCAAAAATAAATAAATAAATAAATAAATAGAGCTGGGAATGTAGCTCAGAGGTATAATAATCTGGGTTCTATTCCCAGTACCATAGATTGAGGGGGGCATAGAAAGGCAAGGATAGGAGGAAAAGATTTATTGAAGGAAGTCAAACATAAGTTTGGCCTTGACACATGGGCATATATGCTTGATAGGAAAAATACAAACCAAATATGAAGGGGGTCCTTAGTGGTATTTGGTAATGATTCATTTGATGATAATCCTTCTTTTATGCCAATGTTTTAGTGAATTTGGAGGTGAGACCATACCAGGACCTGCATTTGACCCAGCAAGTCATCCAGCTCCAGCTCCTGCTCCTTCCTCTTCGTCAGCATTTCGACCCGTGATGCCATCCAGGCAGATTGTAGAAAGACAACCTCGGATGTTGGACTTCAGAGTTGAGTATAGAGACAGAAATGTTGATGTGGTACTTGAAGACAGCTGTACTGTTGGTAAGGATTCCTCTACCTTAAAGCCATCACAAATGAGTAATTCATTAGGTACATACTCAGTTTATGTTCTTTTCTTTTGAGTTAACTGCCAAAAAGAGGAGGGGGGCAGGGGGAAGAAAACCAAAACTGATACTTTCCCATACAGATTATTATGCTCTGTTTTGAGATTGAGGTAAGTTCAAGAATAACTTTTCTTTTGTTCCACATATATGGAATAGTGTATCATGCCTCTTTAGGGTGGATACAAACCAAACATCTAGGGGCTTAAAAAGTAATTATT
Organism: Graphiurus murinus; assembly: GCA_004027655.1. NCBI lineage: Eukaryota > Metazoa > Chordata > Mammalia > Rodentia > Gliridae > Graphiurus > Graphiurus murinus. The sequence continues at coordinate 52,604 of PVLC010001940.1, forward strand.
GAGTACATTGCATATCAGCTTTATAACTAAAGCTTATTAATTTTCCATATTATATCTTAATTTTCTGCTGCTATAACAGAATACTGGAGCCTAGGTAATTTGTGAAGAACAGAAATCTTTCTCACATTTCTAAAGCCTAGGAAGTTGAAGATCAAGGCACTGGCAGGTTCAGTGTCTGGAGATGGCTGCTGTTTGCTTCCAAGATGGTGCCTTGATGCTGCATCCTCTAGAGGGAAGGAATGTGATGTTCCCACAGGGTGGTGGCAAAAGGAATGAGCTGTCTTTGTCAAGCCCTTTAATAAGGGCACCTGAGCCCATTCATGAAGACAGAGACCTCATGCCTAATTATTTCTTAAAGGCTCTCCTTCTCCTTCTAATCTAGGGGTGCTCTACCACTGACCCATACCCCAGCCCTTTTTACTTTTTAAGTTTGAAAAAGGTTCTTGCTAAGTTACTATGCACTGGCCTCAAACCTGTGATCCTTCCCTCTCAGCCTTCCAAGTACTGAGATTATAGGTGTGAGGCACCATAGCCCCCTGAGGCTCTACTGTGTTTAATACTATCGCATTAATACTACTTAACATATTCAAAGCATAATGCATAGATATTGGACATGAGAAATGTTACCGTTGTGTTTTTTCTCTGCCAGTTGAAAAAATAATATCCTGTTGGCGGATACTCAAAGTATATGCCTGCCATTTCTGGACAGACTTTATCAAGTGACTGTAGCTTGAGTATGTTGAACTCGTATTTCATTCAGATTATTTGATCCAATTTTATTGTATATCCTGAAGTTGTATTAATTTCTACTTTAATGTTGTTTTGCCTTAAATTAAGATATTTCTGAAATTTTGCCTTTGTTCCTTTTGTAGAAGATCCTTTCCTAACTTAATTTCACTGATAGATCTTAGAAAGCAAAACTGTTAAAAGAGTGATCATTCCCAAACACGAATCAGATTATGTTATTCTAAAACCATTTGCAAACTGTCCATTGTTTTTAGGATATAATTCAAGTCGTTAACATAGCCTGTAAGTTCCTGCTTGCTTAGGCCCCGGCCTGTATTTCTTGTCTTTTCTGTTACTACTTTCCCCCTTGCTCACTATGCTGTGTTACTGGCCTTTATCCTCCCTGGCTCCCTTCTCCCAGTCTTTTATTTCTTCTTTTGAGACAGGGAAGTTGCTGAGGTTGTCCCAAACTTGCAATTTTCCTGCCTTATCCTCCCAGGTCCTGGGATTAGACATTTGCCACCATGCCTGGCTATACTTGTTTCTTATTCTGCCTAGATTCTTCTAGATTAGCTGCTTCTCCCTGTGCCCATTTCTGTGACTCTAAATATTCTGTTCAGTCTTTTTGCCATTAAAAACATTTGCCATGATATTTACCTTTTCAGCAGATTTTCTAAGTACAATATTGTTAATTATGTGCACATTTCCATTTTGCATAACTAAAACTCTGAATCCACTGGACAGCAATTCCCCATTTCCCCTCCTTTGATCCCCTGGCAGCCACCATTCTATCTCTTTGTTTCTGTGAGTCTGGCTTTTTGAAATACATTATAGTAGTAGAATTATGCAGTGTTCATCTTTCTGTGACTGATTTATTTCACTCAGCATAATGACCTCAGGATCACTATGTTATAGCATATGGCAGGACTTTCTTCTGTTTTCTCAGTACTGAGGTGAGGTTTGAATCCAGAGCCCTTGAGCATGTAGTTCTACCACTGAGCTACACCCCTGGCCCTTATTTTATTTTGAGATAGGGTTTCACTAAGTTGCCCAGGCTGCTCAAACTTGTGATCCTCTTGCCTCAGTCTCCCAACTGACTGGGACTACAGGCATGCACACCACCATGCCTACCAATTTTTTCTTTCTTAAGGCCAAATAATAACTTTACTGCATGTGTACACCACATTTTATTTATCCATTCATCTCTCAGTGGACATTTAAGTTGTCTCTACCTCATGGCTACTGTGAATAATGTTGCAATGAACATGGGAGTTGGAACATTTTATATAAACATTGTTTTCAGTTCTTTTGGCCATATGCCCAAATGTGGGATTGCTGGGCCAGAAGGCAGTTTTATTTTTAACTTTTTGAGGAATCTCTGTACTGTTTCCATAGTAGCTGCACCATTTTGCAGTCTGATCACTATTGTCCCAACACTTTATTGGCTGATTAATTAATACTGAGAATTGAACCCATGGGTGCTCTACCTCTGAGCTATACCCCCACACCTTTTTTATTTTTTGTTTTGAAACAAGATCTTCCTAAATTACCACACATTGGCCTCAAATCTGTGATCCTCCTGTCTCAGCCAAAGACTGGGATTACAGGCATGTACCACGATGCCCAGCTTATTTGATTTTTTAAATAATGGCCATCCTAGGAGGTATGAGGCAATATTTTATTGTAGGTTTGATTTGCATTTCCCTGACTAGTGATATTGAACATCTTTTCATATGCCTATTGGCCATTTGTACGTCATCTTTGGAGAAATATCTTTTCTAGCTTACTGTCTGTACTTAAAATGGGTTATTGGATATTTTGTGGTTGAGTTATAGAAGTTGTTGGTATATTTTAGATATTAACTCCTTATCAGATAAATGATTTGCAAGTATTTCCTTCCATTCTGTAACTTACCTTTTCACTCTGTTGTTTCCTTTTCTGTGCAGAAGCTTTCTAATTTGGTATACTCTCACTTGTCTATTTCTGCTTTTTGTTGTCCCTGTTCTTGGTGTCATTTTCAAGAAGCCATCACCAAAATTGGTGATATGAAGCTTTCCTTCTATGTTTTCTTTTTTTGTCGGTATTGGAGATTGAACCCAGGGGCACTCTTACCTCTGGGCTATACCGCCAGTCCTTTTAATTTTTGTTTTGCAACAGGGTCTTGCTAGGTTGCTGAGCATCACTACTTGCTTAGGATGCTGGTCTTGAACCTGTGATCCTCCAGTATCAGCTTCCCAAGTCCTGGTCAGGCATGCACCACTGTGTCTGGCTTCCTCGGTGTTTTCTTCTTGGAGTTTTATAGTTTCAGGTCTTGCATTTAAGTCTTTAATCAGCATAATACAATGAGTTTAATTTTGCGTGTGGTGGTGCACACCTGTAACGGCAGCAACTTGGGAGGCTGAGGTAAGGAGGACTGAAAGTGTAAGGCCAGCTGTGGCAACTTAGACCCTGTTTCAAATAAGCAAACAAATAAATAAAAAAGGGTTAGGAATGTAGCTGATGTCCAGTACTTTCTCTCTCTCTCTCTTTTTTTTTTTTTTTTTTTTTTACTGTTGCCATAACTTTGGAAGGCATACTTAGGGATAATGTTTGGGACTTACTACATTTTTTTCTACTTTCACTGCATTTGATCTATTAAGTTCTGTGAGTTTTCTTACAACATCACTTGAATCATCCCCTTTATTGTAGTTCAGAAATTAATTTCTTTTCATGAGCTGCTAAAATAAATGGTAGAACTAGCATTAAAATAATCCCTTTACCTAATTTTCATATGTTCTGTTTGTTTTCCTCTACTTTATATTCCCCATAGTTGCCCCTAAGTGATCTTTTTAAAACACAACTCTCCTCAGATGTCTTGAAGTGGCTATCTATTTCCTGCACTGGTATTTCAATTACACTTTCTTGTTTTAGCTCTCTAGAAAACTACTACTGAATTTTTAGGATCCCACAGAAATATATCCACTTCTGTGAACCTTCTTCTAACCTCCATGGACATAGTTAACTTGAATTATTCTCTTTGATCCTATAAAATATGTACATATTTTTTTTTTTTTTTTTTTTTTGCGGTACTGGGGATTGAATTCAGGGGCATTCTACCTCCGAGCTATACCCCCAGCCCTATTTTTTACTCTTTTTTTTTTTTTTTTTTTTTTTTTGGCGGTACTGGGGATTGAACTCAGGGGCATTCTACCTCCGAGCTATACCCCCAGCCCCATTTTTTATTCTTTATTTTGAAACCGAGTCTCACTAAGTTGCGGAGTGCCTCACTAGGGTAGCTGAGGCTGGCCGCGAACCCGGATCCTCCGGTCTCAGCCTCCCGAATGCTGGGATTACAAGCGTGCGCCACCACGCCCGGCTGTACATATTTTTTAAATGGATTTTAAAACATATGTGTTTCAGGCTTCCCTTGTATTCAAATACAAAGACCAAGTCTTATTCTTTAAATTCTTTTTCCAAATGCGATGTTTGGCATAGAGCCATACCTGTTGAGAAAAGGATTGGCTCTATAAAAGTATGTGTGTGTGTGTATGTGTGTGTAAATTCATCCACCTTAGGACATTTAAAAAACATACTCATTCCAAGTGTGGTGGTGCACACCTGTAATCCCATTACTTAGGAGGCTGAGACAGGAGGATTGCAAGTTCAAAGACAGCCTCAGCAATTAGTGAGACACTCATCAACCTAGTGAGAACCTATTTCAAAATAAAAATAAAATAGGGCTGAGGGTATAGTTTGGATATACAGTGCCCCTGGGTTCAATCCCCAGTACCACAAAACTAAAACAAAACAAAACAAAAAACTTGTTAGCCAGGTGTGGTGAAATACACTGTAATGGAGGCTGAGACGGGAGGATCACAAGGTTTGAGGCAGCCTCAGCAACTTAAAGAGACCTCGTTTCCAAATAAAAAACAGTGCTGGGGGTGTGTGGCTCAGAAGTAGAAAACCTCTGAGTTCAATTCTTAGTGCCACACAAAAAAAGAAAAAAAAAAGTACTCATTAAATTTTATGTGACTTGCAATATAATTGTTATTTTTAGATATAGACCATCTTATTGTTATTGAGGAATTGGATAAATTCTAGTTTTCTGTAGCTGTATGCATTTTAAAATGCAAAGAGAGCCGGGCGTGGTGGCGCATGCTTATAATCCCAGCATTCGGGAGGCTGAGACTGGAGGATCAGGGTTCGTGGCCAGCCTCAGCTACCTAGTGAGGCACTCCACAACTTAGTGAGACCCGGTTTCAAAATAAAGAATAAAAAATAGGACTGAGGGTGTAGCTCGGAGGTAGAATGCCCCTGAGTTCAATCCCCAGAAATGTTCAGTAAGATACTGTACCTTTTCATGTTATTACCAGAAGATGCAACAGAATAGGAAAACAAGGCTAAAGCCAGCCAAGAAATTTACATCAGAGTGACACCTAGTGGCAATTGCATTGTCCTGTTAATGTTTTTAGTGCAGTTTCATTTTATTATCGGAAACCTCCTGAGTTTTATTTTCTGATCTTGAAAATTTTAAAGAATTGTTTTAAAGCATTAGTCCTTGTACGAAACACAAGGTATTTAAGGTAGTATGATCTACATAAGGATAGGGATTATATACATTATTATGCCTCCAAGATCTAGCAGTGGGTTTAATCTAACATATAGATTTTTGTTTAATAAAGTTTGTTGAATCTGTTATGTGAATAAACCTGCTTTTGTTAAGCCTATTCAGCATAAACTTAGTTCCACTTCTGGAGTGTAGCAGAAAAATGGATATGTTGTTAAGTTGAACTATTGGTCTTTTTCTTCCTGTTTTTAATCCTACTTTTTTATTATTAGATACCATTTTAGTTTAAAAGAATGAAGTTGGTATGGAAAGATTTAAAACATTTAACAAGTATATTTTTACTCTGAAAAAGTAGTTAATGTTATTTCAAACCATTTTTTTTTTTTTTGTAGAATCTATAAACTTAATTTCTGGTCTTGAGTCTGTGATTCGGGTTAGTTTTGTAATCCTTGGCAAGTGCCTTAACCCCTCTATGCCTCAGACATGCATTATGAATAATGAGCACTAAGTGTTTTTTGCTTATTAGTACATGAGAAAAGAAGGAAAAAGCAACCATTTTATTTGCCTTACAAAGATATTGTGAGCAGCTGGGCATGGTGGCACATGCCTGTAATCCCAGTACTTGGGAGGCTGAGACAAGAGAATCACAGGTTCAAGGCCAGCCTCAGCAACTTAGTGAGACCCTGTTTCAAAATAAAAAAATAAAATAGGACTGGAGGTGTAGCTCAGCGGTAGAACACCCCTGGGTTCAATTCCTAGCATGAAATGACAAGAGGACTAATTATGGCTTGTACTTTTGGGGAGGACAGGCAGCAAATGTGTGTTAGTAGCATTAGTTGGTCTGTCCATAAACCGATGTCTGTTGCCTCCATGCCAGTAATTGTATATTCCCCAAATAATTTATAGAGTCATTTTAAAACCAGAAAAATCAATATGTCAAATTTTGGTCTTATTTAGTGTGTGTGGTTATTTTTGCTTCGGCATTAGAAATATTTCTTTAATTTAGATTCACATGTTTACACTGACATTTACTAATTATATCTGTTTATGGGGTTTAATGTGATGTTCAATACACATAATTTGTGGAATGAGTAAATCAGACTCATTAATATATCCATTATCTTAGTAATTTTTTTTTTTTTTTGGTGAGAACATATAAAACCCACTCTTAGCAATTTTGAAATATAGAGTATATTATGATTCACTATATTTACCTTACTGTAAAGTAGAACTCCAGAAATTATTACTCCTACCTAATTCAAAGTTGGTGCTCTTTGACCAATATCTCCCTTTTCCTCATTCCTGCTCCGACCCCAGTTTAACCTTAGGCTTTAGTAACCAGTATTCTATTCTTTGCTTCTTTAGTTTGCAGTTTTAGATTATACATACAAGTGAGATCATGCAGTATTTTCTTTTTGCACTTGGCTTATTTTACTTAACATAATGTCCTTTAAATTCATTCATGCTATTATAAATCAACATGTCAAATTTTTGTCTTACTTAGTGTGTGTGATTATTTTTACTTCTGTGAGACTGTTTCAAAGTAAAAAAATAAAAAGGGGCAGGAGTGTATCTTGGAGGTAGAATGTCCTGGGTTTAATCCCTAGTACCAAAAAGAAAGCAAAAACTTCAAGTCCTATAGGATCTAATGACACACCAAATATTTTTATATAAAATGGGCAGAATTTTCTAGAATTCTTTTGTTTTAGACCCCTTATTTTCACATGTATTATTTCTAGTAGGTATAGGTGTTATATTAAGAACTCTTAGTATAGACTTATATGTATGAGCAGCAAAATATACAGGGGTTGCATCTTTGAATTTACTTGGTCAAAATGTATAGTAGTCTTTGCTGTTAAATCACTTCTTGTTTTTGAGTAAGTCATATTCCAAAGCAGTTTTCAGTTTTAAACATCTTCTGGAATGGGTCCTTTCCAGCCCTGAATGTTTTAAATGCTTCTCCTGATTCAGAATCTCAGTCTGACTTTTCTCAGAGGAATAGCTTTCATAGTTTAAATAAGAAGCATTGTAGGGCAGAGTGGTTTATAATGTTTAAAATAAGGAAATGAATGGAAGCAATAAACAATTCTAACACTCTAAAATGTTAATAAAACAAAAGGAGAAATTTGCATTGGAGAATTGTACTTGAAAAAATTATAGATTTTTTTTATTGCACATGTTTCTTTTGGGGTGACAAACCTGAATTCTTTGAAATGGGCTAGATAGCTGGGCATGGTGGCGCACACTTGTAATTCCAGCATTTGGGAGGCTGAGACCGGAGGATCCAGGTTCACAGTCAGCCTCAGCTACATAGTGAGGCATTCTGCAACTTAGTGAGACCCTGTTTCAAAATAAAGAATAAAAAACAGGGCCGGGGGTATAGCTCAGAGGTAGAATGCCCCTGAGTTCAATTTCCAGTACCCCCCTAAAAAAAATAAATGGGCTAGATTTTTACTCTTTTTAGTTTTTGGCGCCATCTTGCGTTGATGTTTTTAATTAAAACATGATAATAGGCAGTATTAACAGGAAGTGCATCTGTAGCTTTTTAAAAAATGATTGTAATTTAAAGCCTAGAAACAGTGCATAATTTTTCTCAGACTTAACAGCCATTAAGCAATGTAATGGGGATAATACCCTTCATCCTCATGATTATAGTCTTGCAGCAGGGTGCTACATTATGCTTGGAAATGATTAGTATAGCCACAGTATTCAATTTTCACTAGTTTTTCTCTCTGAAAGGAAATAAGTGGAATATATCAACAACCATTTGTTTTATATAGATAGAACCTCCTATCTTACCATGTTTAATTGTCTTCCACAAATTATAAGTGTTTAATACTATAAATCATAAATTCCTATTAAATGATTCTGGAAAACATTAGCAAATTCTATAGAATCTGCAGCTGGTAGATTGTGTTTGTTAAAATTGGGGGCTCTGAAGAAAAATGAAAACAACTATTTTGTATGATCTATTTTTCAGGCATTTAAATGGCATAGTGTTTTCAAATTTGTTCTTAGTTTGTTGGAATGTTGGCAGACTCGACAGAATGACCTTTTGTCTATTTTGTTTTTTCTCCTGGGTAAGTGAAAATTCATAATTCATTTAGAATAATAAGGTTGAGGTAGGCTTTTTTCTTATTGTAAAATTAAGCTTTCTGTTCATTCAACACTGGAAAGTTCGAGTAAAAGATTGTCCTTAAAAAAACAAAAAGCAAGCTTAGCATGATAGCACATACTTGTAATCCCAGTACTTGGGAGGATGAGACAGGAGGGTTGCAGGTTGATGGCCAGCCTCAGAAATTTAGTAAGGCCTTCCACAACTTAGACCCAGTTTCAAAATAAAAATATAAAATAGGGCTGATTACAAAAACAACAAAAAAACAACCCCCCCAAACAACAACAATAAAAAAATCTCCAGAAAGCAAAGCTTATGATCCAGCTATGTTACTCCCTATCCAAAACAAAGCCAACATACTTTGGCCTGGTGTCAATGGTGCAAGTACTGTAATCCCAGAACTTAGGAGGCTGAGACAGGAGAATCACAGGTTCCAGGCCAGCCTTTGCAAGGTAGGGAGACCTTATTTCAAAATAAAATAAATAAATAAATAAAAAGGGCTGGAGGTGTAGCTCCAAGATAGAATGCCTCTGAGTTGAATCTCCAGTTTACCCCCCTCACCTTAACCCCCTTCAGGGAAAAACAAACAAGCAAGCAAGCAAGTAAACAAACAAACAAACAAACAACACACTTTAGAAATATGCCTACTCCTAGCCGGGCGTGGTGGTGCACACTTGTAACCCCAGTACTTAGGAAGCTGAGACAGGCGGATCCAGGTTCGTAGCCAGTCTCAGCTACTTAGTGAGGCCCTCCACAACTTAGTGAGATCCTGTTTCAAAATAAAGAATAAAAAAATAGGGCTGGGGGTGTAGAATGCCTCTGGGTTCCATCCCCAATACGCCCCCCCCCCCCACAGTCTACTCCCATGGTTCCAGCAGCACAATTCATAGTAGCCAAATTATGAAACCAGCCTAAGTGTCCATCAACAGATGAGCAGATAAAGAAAATGTGGAATATGTACACAATGAAGTTTTATTCAACCATAAAGAAGGACAAAATTATGTCATTTGCAGGACAAAATTATCCATTTGCAGAAAAATGGATGGAACTGGAAAGCATTATGTTATGTGAAATAAGCCAGACTCAAAGGCCATTGCCATGTTTTCTCTCATATGTGGAAGCTAGAGAGAAAAAAGAAAAAAAAAAGGGATTTCATGAAACTAAAAGGAAGACCATTAGGGTAGAGAATCAGGTAGGGTGGAGAGTAGGGTAGGAAAGCAACTGGAAAGTGAAATTGATTAAAGTATGTTATATGCATGTATGGTTATATCACAGTGGAACCTATTCTGTATAATTAATATGTGCCAAGAAAAAAATTAAAAAATAAAAAACAAAGAGTTGTACTCAGAGCAACACTTGACATATCCATATTAATCTATAGGATAAATTGTTAAATGAAATGATCAACCCTGATTGATGTTAGTATACAATCTGTGAAAGCATCCAGAAAACTGGACAGAATGTATGAAACAACTCTTTACAAGCATTGGACGACTGGTCATGTCCGTCTGTGATCCCTGAGAAATAGCAGACAAGTGAGGTGAGCCCTGAAGTTGCCTCTGATTTCTGTGGTGTAGAAACTGAGGTTTCTATAACAGTTTAGGAAAAGGGAACTGAAGCAGAGCCCAACAGAAGAAAAGCCCTGGGAGATCTGTGAAGCTGAGACTTCTGGGATACACGTGTAGGGAGGAGTACTAGAGCAAAGAGAGCCACACAAAGAAAAACCTCAGAAATCTGAATGATGCGCCCTGCAGATCTTTGGCTGGAAAATAATCTCTGCATAATTGGGTAAACTGAACAATTCCTTGAGCTCATAGGTGGAGCTAGGAGACTGTTCAATTCCTTTAATAGTCCAGAGGAAAGAGACTTTGTTGAACACACAGGATAATTAGTAGCAATCCTAGAAGGAATATTTTCCATATTAGTAATTAAAATTCAGAAATATATTGCTTAATTAGTAAATAACAATAATGAACCCATAACAAGATTTTAAATGAAAAATTATTTTCCCAAACAAACAAAAAAAATAGCAAGAAAAGTAGCATTGCTTTACATTTTGGCCAACTTCAGTATCTATAGAAAAGTTAAATCCTTATATCTCCTGCTCCCTTCATTCTGTTACAATGTATTACTTCTGTTGAAGTATGTAAGGAAAATGCTACTCAAGATACATATGTATTTGGAGAAAGAGATGAGTTTGAGTAGCCAGACAGTTGTGGATATTCTTAATTGCAATATAAGGTCTGAAACCACTTTAGTGAAGTTTTAGTGTTGTGTTATATTAAAATTTATTGAAATATCTTATACTTTCGGTGCATGATTTTATAAGATAAATTAATCCTTTGGGAAACATTGCTTCTTCATTATGCTTATCAATCAAATCTTTATAGATGACATAATTTTAAACACATTTATTAATATCATTACTAATCTCATAAAATACTTAGATATTGGGAAGTTATTGATTTCACAGTGGTACATACACATTATTCAAAATTCGGATTTTAGTTTTAAGGCTTAAATTTTATCATTGAAAACAGTTGTTTTTCTCGATTTTTGTGGGAGGGGGCAGGTATTAAGCATAGGGCTTTGTTCATGCATTTTTCTCGAACTTATTGTTTTATTTTGTTCAATTTTGAGATACCAATGCTGAGTCTGAGTACTATAGTTTGTTAATCATCTGTTCAAGTAAAAATGGTATTGTCTAAAGAAATAAGTCCTTTTATTCAAGGACTTATTTAACACTTTAGTATATAGCAAAAGTGCTTTTACTTACACACTATATTAAAAATGTCAAGATTTAATAAGTAATAATTTTGTTACTTCATGAAACACGTACCTAAATGAAGTGACTTTTTGTTTGTTAATGCAAGTGTTTGATGGTAAACAACATAGTACAATGACTAGCCATTCAGCTTAGCCTCTCTCTCTCTCTTTTTTTTTTTCCTTTTTTTGTTTGTTTCTGTGGTACTGGGGATTAAACTTGGGGCATTTTACCTCCGAGCTACACCCCCAGCCCTATTTTTTATTCTTTATTTTGAAACCGAGTCTCACTAAGTTGCGGAGTGCCTCACTAGGTAGCTGAGGCTGGCCGCGAACCGGGATCCTCCGGTCTCAGCCTCTCAAATGCTGGGATTACAAGAGTGCGCCACCACACCCGGCTCAGCCTCTCCGTTTTTATTTTGGTAAGACTCCTGCAGTTTTGTGCAGCATTACTTTTGAACTACCAGTTTCAAAGAACCCCAGGAATCTGTTAGCTCTACTCTTGAGACTTACTGCTCTTGTTGCACCTGAAAAAAACTCATAGATAAGCCTCAAAAAGATCAACCTGACATGCAAGAGATTTAAGTTCCTGTCCAAATAAACTTCTGCTCTTAAAGGCAGACCACTAAATCCAGACACTACATTAATGAGTATGGCTGACATTCAATAAAAAATTAGTGGACACTAGGAGAAGTAGCACATGAGACTTGTAAGCCTAAGAAAAATTAGAAAATAAAGCAGAGATAATGAAATTAGCAAATGAAAATTTAAAAATAGTCTTGTAAATATACTTAATAATGTAAAGGAAATCAATAATTTAATGAGGAAAGCAATGTAAAATGTTGAAAGAAGCAAATGAAAATTATGGAGCTGAACCTAGAACGTCCATAATTAAAAATTTACTCAGATTAAACAGATTGGCTGTTGAAGAAAAGATCAGTGAGTTTGAAAACAGCAATAAAAACAATGTGAACTGAAGTGCATACATTAAAAATACTGGAGTAGGGTGGGGAGAGAAGGATGGAGCCTGGGTGGCCCATAAAGGAAATATAAAATGGTACAATCACCTCTAATCCCACAATTTGGGAGGCCGAAACAGGAGGATCGGATCGCAGGTTCAAAGTCAGTCTGAGCAACTTGTGAGGCCCTCGCAACTTGGTGAAACCCTGTTTCCAAAACAAACAAACAAACAAACAAACAAACAAACAGGGGTGGGGGTGTAGCTCAGAGGTAGAATACCCCCTGGGTTCAATCCCCAGCACTACCAAAAAAAAAAAAAAAAGAAAAAGGAGAGAGAGAGAGAGAGAAAGAGAGGTATCCACCCCCCCCCCAAGAAAGGGCAGAGTGGAAAGGGGGAAATTTTTAAAGAAAGAATAACCCAACACTAGCAAAATTTGATGAAAAATTTACAGATCTAAGAATATTAACACCAAGTAGGCGTAACTTAAAGGAAACCATATTAAGACATCATAATCAAATTGCTGAAAATCAGTAGTAGAAGAAAGAAAAAGAAGCCAGAGGTGAGCTGGGGGAAAGACATATGCCACAAAGGGAAAATTCTAAAGTATTTGGAAATTAACTAACATATTTCTAAATAAACAATAGGTCAAAGAAGAAGTCACAAGGGAAATTAGAAAATATTTTCATCTGAATTATGATGAAGACGGGGCATATCATCATTTGTTTATGCCAGCAAATTGGTATTGAGAGGGAGACTTCATGAACTTTTTAAGTTCAAATGTTTAATTACAAGAGAATAAAGTTATAACAGCGATGATTGACACTTCCACCTAAAAAGTAAGACAAGTCCATACTTTTACTTCCAGATGAAACAAAACAGGAATCAAGTTTATCCTTACTGCCCATAGAACTGAAACACCAGCTGAAAGGCTTAGGGGATTGAGGCTGGGGATAGTGTCTGTTTTTACCAGCTAGACTGAAATTCTTGGGACTTTAATAGACTATTCAGAAGGATCTTGCTTCAGTGCTGGTGAATAATTAGTTCTAGACTATAAATACTGCTCAGATGGTACACACTCAAAAAAATCTTAAAAGCAAAACCCAAAAGGATTGAATTGTGTCCAAATGACTTAATTGCATCTCACAACAAAACTCAAGAATACATACAGGAATGCAAAAACCCAGCATTCCCCACAAGACAAAATTCAATGTAGGAATCCAGTAAAAAATTACCAGGCATGCAAAAATGCAGGAAAACCTGGCCCATACTGAGGTCAATCACTCAAAACCAGCTCAGAATGGGCACAGATGTTATACTTAGCAAATAATGTTATTAGAGTTATTATAATTGTATTGCCTATGTTCAAAAAGAAAGAGGAAAAATTTAAAATAAGTCCTTGGAAATGGAAAAATGACCCACATTGAACATCCAGAGATGCAGACTATGATGTCTGAGATGCCAAGCACACCAAATCCCATCAACAGCAGATCAGACATTGAAGATCAATGAACTCAAAACATCACAATAGAAACCACTCTGGAAAACAGGCAGTTTTTACAACATTAAAAACACACTGGCTACTTTACTCTTAGGTACTTACCCAAGAAAAACAAAAGCATATGTTCATCAAAGACATGTGCATTATTGTTCATAGTAGATTTATTTGTAATAGCCCTAAAGCTGAAAAAAGTCCATAAGCCAGTGAATGGAAAAGTAATGTGTTTTGATCTTTATACAACAGAATATTACTTAGTAATGAAAGAATGAACTATTGTTAAATACAACAATGTAGAAGAATCTCAGATGATTTATTTTGAGTGAAAGAAGCCAGATAAAAACAGTACATTCTGTATTCTATTTGTATAAAGTTCTAGAAAATTCAGAGTAATCCTTAGCCTAGAAATTGAGTCAGAGGTTCCCTAGGGAGGAGGTGGGAGTGTGTGGAAGAATTGCCAAGGGCACAAGGGAACCTTTGGGGGTGATAGATAGATTCATAACCTTGAGTAGGGTGGTGGTTTCAGTGTTGGACCCATTTGTCAAAACTGATCAAATTGTTTGTTTTAAATATGTACATTTTATTTTATGTTTATCATACCTTAAATAAAATTGTTAAAAATTTTAAAAAGAAGAGTCAGTCAAATCCAAAGTAAGTACAGAAGGAAAATAGATATAAGAGCAGAAGTCAATAAAGTAGAAAATGGTTAAATAGTAGAAAAAATGCTGGGTATGGTGACACATGCGAAGCTGAGACAGGAGGATTGTGGGTTTGAGGCCAGTCTCAGCAGCTTAGCTAGGCCCTCCACAACTTAGTGAGACTCTGTTTCAAAATAAAGAATAAAACAGAGTTGGAGGTGTAACTCAGAGGCAGAATACCCCTGGGTTCAAACCCTAGTAATCTTCCCCTCATTACACCCTGCCCCCCACAGAGAAAATGAACAAAACTTAAAGCTGTTTTTTTGTGAGATTAATAAAATAATTATCTTGCTGTTATGAATAAGAATGAAAGAGAAAACACAAGTTATTCATATTGGGAATGAAAGAGGTACCTATAGACATCATATCTTTTTTTTTTCCCCTAATGTTGGAAATTGAATCTCAGGGCCTTGAGCATTCTAAGCAAGTGCTTTACCACTGAGCTACATCCTTAGCTCCCATAAAGCAATATTAAGAAAAAACTTAGGCTAGTAAATTTTAAAGTTACATGCAACTTTAAAGAGTTGGAAAGAATATTTTAAGGGAACAGTTTACCCCACTAACAGAAGAAAAAGTAAAATAGCTGAATAGCTCTGCATCAAATATATAAATTGAGTTGACAATCAATACCTTCCCACCAGCCAGGTGTGGTGGTGCATGCTTGTAATCCCAGCATTTGGGAGGCTGAGACTGGAATATGGGTTCGCGGCCAGCCTCAGCTACCTAGTAAGGTATTCTGCAACTTAGTGAGACCTTGTTTCAAAATAAAGAATAAAAAATAGGGCTGAGGGTGTAACTCGGAGGTAGAATGCCCCTGAGTTAAATTCCCTGTACTGAAAAAACAACAACAAAAAAACCTTCCCACCAAGAAAACCCAACCTAGATGGCTTCACTGGTGAATTTGGCCAAATATTTAAGGAAGAAATATTACCAATCCCTCACAAAATAGAGAAAAATGTATTATTTCATTATTTCATAATTCAAAACTAGACAAAAATGTTACTAGAAAAATATTTCTTATAACCATAAAGGCAGAAATCCTTTACAATCGTTTAGTAAATTAATCCAGTAGAATATAATAAAGTATGTACTTCTTGACCGAGTAACCTTTATCCTAGGAATGCAGTGCTTAATAGCTTATAATCCATTAGTGCAGTTCCCCATGTTAATAATGAGAAAACCATTTGATCATTTGAATAGATGAAGGAAAAACATTTGACAGTATTCAACACCCATGGCATGTTAAAAAATTAAACTAAACTAGCAGCAAAATGGGAAAAGAAAGGAATTTTGTCAACTGATAAAGAACATTGCTGAAATGTATACAAGTAGTATAATGCTTTACAATGAAAGACCAAATGCTTCCCTCCTGAGATCAAGAGCAATGCTAGGTCCACTGACAACATTATTCAGCAGTTCAGAGAGAATATGCAGAAAAGCACAAGAAAAGATGCTAAGTAGCATTAATCACCAAGAAATACAAGTTAAACCACAATGAGAAACCACTATATACCTGTTGGAATGGCTAAAATTAAAATGTGTGAAAAATTTAATTGTTATTAGAGATAGGGAACAACTGGAACTTTGGTGAAATGCAAGATTCTATAATTGCTTGGGAAAAGTTTGGCAGCTTTTTATAAAGTTAAATGTCCATGTGCAATCTAGCAATTCTGTTCTTAGATATTTAAAAAAACTCAACACATCTTGACAAGAGGGATTACACAGCATACAGTAAAGTTCATAGTAGCTTTGTTAACAAGAGGGAAAAACAGAAACATCCCAGATGTCATCATCTGGTGGACGGATAAACAAATTGTACTATATCCATATGTTGTTTTGTAATAAGTTTTCAAAGTTTAGTAGCTTATTTTTTGTGGTACTGGGACCTTGCACATGCTAGACAAACGTTCTACCACTAAGCTATATCCATAGCCATTTTTATTTTATTTTGAAGTAGGGTCTTGCTAAGTTACCCAGGAATTTGCAATCCTCCTGCCTTAGCTTTCCAAGTACATAGGATTATAGGCATGTGCCCCTGTGCCTGACAAAATTTAGTGGTTTAAAAAAAAACACGAATTATCAAACTTTATGTAGGTGAAGAAATCTGGACATAAATAGTATTTTTATGGGCTGCAATCAATACATAATCTCAAGGCTCAACTGAGAAAAGTTGCATTTCTTTTTTTTAACTATGCAAATTTTACTTTTTTTTTTAAAGATGTACTTTTATTGGTGCATTGTAGTCTCACATCATAATGTAGTTCAGAGTGATAGTGATATACATGCATCTAACACTTGGTGAGTTTTCTTCTGACTCCCACCCCACTTCCTCTCCTTCCCTGTAGGTGACATTGGTATTCTCACATATGTATATGACACATGATTGGAAGTGTTTCCTTCATTAATTTCCCCACCCCCTCCTTTAGACCACCTCCCTAGCTCCACTGGAGTTTCTCTTCCATTATCTAGAGTCCCTCTTCTATCTTGATTACTCCCTAGCTTCCACATATGAGAGAGACACATGACCCTTCACAGAAAGTTGCATTTCTAAAATCACTTACCTTGTGGGCTGTTGAATGAACTGAGGGCCTCAAAGCAAGATGGAAGTCCTGGCCTTTTATTTTTCAGAAGCAAATATCTAGGTGCAGCCCACCCTCAAGGGATGAGGTTACAGAGGGCATTAATACAGGAGGTGAGGATCACGGAAAGCCATTTCAGAAGCTGTCTGCTACTTCATCAAGTAGAATAGTACTCAGTAATGAAAAGGAACTATATTTTTGTATACATAGCAAATGGATAAACAACACAGACACAAAAGAGAACAGACAAAACTAATCTTTAGGAAGAGGATGAGGACCAGTAGTTGGGCTGGAGCAGGCTTTATTTCAAAGGGATATGAGCAGTTCTGTTTTTTTTTTTGTGTGTGTGAAACAGGAAATATTTTTTAACATCTTGATTGGTGATTATAGCAGTATATATATTTGTCAAAACTCACAAGAATCACAAGTTATTTTATTGTATGTAAATTCCAATTCCATTGTTAATTTTAAAAAAGTCAGTTTTTAAGTGATTTATAAAAACATTTAAAAAGACCTAATAGTAGGGCACTGTGTGGTAGTAATGGTAGACCGAGGGATCTTTCAGTGCACATATACATTCTGCCGTGTTTAAATCAGCTTAAATATATCCATCTCTTTGAATATTTATCATTTCTTTCTGGTGAAAACTTTCTTAGTCCTAGCTTTTTGAAATAAATGGCATATTACTGTTAAATATAGTTACTCTACTGTGTAATAGCACACCAGAAAGAAATTCTTCCTCCTAACTATAATTTAGTATCTGTTGATTAACATTTCCCAACTCTTCCTCTCTCTCCCTACTCTTCCCAGCCTCTGGTAACCACCATAATATCCCCAACTTCTATGAATTTCTATCAAGTTCACATATGAGTGAGATCATATGGTACTCTTCTTTCTGTGGCTGCCTCATTTCAGCTAACATAGTGGTCCCAATTCCATTCATATTGTCATAAATGACAGGATTTCATTCCTTTTTATGGCCAAATAGTATTTCATTGAGTATATGTACTACATTTTAGTTTTTATTTTGTTTTGAATCAGAGACACACTGGGTTGCTGAGAATCTTGCTAAGTTGCTGAGACTAGTCTTGAACCTGCCATCCTCCTATTTCAACCTCCCAAGTACTGGGATTACAGGCATGCACCATCACACCCGACTGTGGTACTACATTTTTAATAGTCTGTTTATCAGTTGATGACACTTAGTTTGTTTTTACTTCTTGTCTATTGTGAACAGTGCTGCCATGAACAAAGAGTGCAGATGCTTCCTTGACACACTGATTTTGC
Organism: Graphiurus murinus; assembly: GCA_004027655.1. NCBI lineage: Eukaryota > Metazoa > Chordata > Mammalia > Rodentia > Gliridae > Graphiurus > Graphiurus murinus. The sequence continues at coordinate 70,774 of PVLC010001940.1, forward strand.
TGGGATGTAGATCTAGTAGTGGGACTATTGCATTGTTTAGTATTTAGTGTGTGTGTGTGTGTGTGTGTGTGTGTGTGTGTGTGTGTGAGAGAGAGAGAGAGAGAGAGAGAGAGAGAGAGAGAGAGATAGATAGATAGATAGATAGATACTGGGAATTGAACCCAGGGGTGTTCTACCTCTGAGCTATACCCCCAATCCTACTTTACTTTTTATTTTGAAACAGGATCTCACTAAGTTGTGGAGGGCCTCACTTAGTTGCTGAGGCTGGCTGTGGACCGGCGATCCTCCTGTCTTAGCCTCCCAAGTATACTGCGATTACAGGTGTGCACCACCATGCCTGGCTGGATTATATAGTATTTTAGTTTTAATATTTTGAGTAACCTCAATGTTTTTTGTTTTTTAAGTGTGCTATTGGATTCAGTGGTCTGTTCTAGATGACATCTGCCTATCTTCACAATTTTCCAAGTAACACGAGGTGGGAGGTGTGTGGGAGAGGAAGGTCTATACTGTAGTGGCAGTGCCATCTTGTGGTAAGTTCTTTGGAGTTAAGAGATTCAGGTGGGAATTCTGTTTCTGAAACCTGCTGCACTGTAGAGCTTCAGTGCTCCAAATTATTTTGGACATCCTAGAAACAATAGCTAGGTTTTTGAGAACCTGTACTGGCTGTTTATCATGCTAGACTCTTATGAATATATTTTCTCATTAGTTATAATAATAATACAACTCACAATAATCAAAATTTTGAGTTCCTTAGTATGTATCGGGCACTTGGCAAAGTGGTTTTCATGACCTGTGTTATTTATTTATTTTTTGCAGTACTGGGGATTGAACTCAGGGGCGTCTACCCTCGAGCTATACCCCCAGCCCTATTTCTTATTCTTTATTTTGAAACCAGGTCTCACTAAGTTGCAGAATGCCTCACTAGGTAGCTGAGGCTGGCCGCGAACCCGGATCCTCTGGTCTGAGCCTCCCAAATGCTGGGATTACAAGCGTGCGCCACCACACCTGGCTGACCTGTGTTATTTAATATTCACAGCAACCCATTGAGTTGTTGGTATTACAGAAGAAGTGGAGGTAAATAGAGAATAATTTTAAAGAAAGGAGGAGTTCAGATTGTTATCATGGTTTTGGCTTTTTTTTTTTGAGGAAGTACTAATTTTCTGTCTTCTTAAAATAAAGTATGCATTACTTTTATTATTAAAGGAAATATATTTTAGAGTTCCAGTATAAGTTTAAAAGATTTGAGTTTTTCTTTTTTAATATTTCTTTTTAATTAATAATAAATAATAATATAATAAATCAGGATAACTAGCATTTCCATATCCTTAAATATTTATCATTTCTTTGGATTTTGAGCCTTCAAACTCCTTTCTTCTAGTTCTTCATAAAACATATAATAAGTTGTTATAAACGATAGTGACCTAACTGTGCTGTGGAGCACCAGAACTTATTCCTCCTATCCACTTGTAATGAAGAGACGGCCATAAAGGGTGGGAGAAAATATTTGCAAACTATTATTTGATAAGACTAATATCCAGACTTACAAGGAACTGACAAACCTCAACAAAAACAGCCCAACAATCGGATTTTAAAGTGATGGAATAGCCAGGTGCAGTAGTATGCACCTTAGCCCCAGCAATTCAGAAGGCTAAGGCAAGAGGATTGCTTGAGCCTGATAGTTCAAGACCAGCCTCGGTAACACAGAGAATTCCCCAGTTAAAAAAGAAGAAAGGCAGCCGGGTGTGGTGGCGCACGCTTGTAATCCCAGCATTTGGGAGGCTGAGACTGGAGGATCTGGGTTCGAGACCAGCCTCAGCTACCTAGTGAGGCACTCTGCAACTCAGTGAGACTCGGTTTCAAAATAAAGAATAAAAAATAGGGCCTGAGGGTATAGCTCGGAGGTAGAGCGCCCCTGAGTTCAATCCCCAGTACCGAAAAAAAAAAAAAAAAAGAAGAAAGGCAAATGATTTGAATATACACTTCTCTAAAGAAGCTGGACAGATGGCCAGCAAATATATGAAAAAGTGTTTAACATCACTAATCTTTAAGGAAATACAAATTAAAACCATAGTGAGATAACATCTTACCCTAGTCAAGATAGCTATAATCAAAAAAGCAAAAAATGCTGGAAAGGATGAGGAGGAAAGGGGAACTCTTAGACATTGTTGGTGGGGATGTAAATTAGTACTGCCATTATGGAAAACTGTGGAGGTTCCTCAAAAAACTAAAACTTGAACTTCCATATTATGTAGCTACTCCACTTCTAAGCATATATCCATAAGAAATGAAATCAGAATATTGATGTTCCCTATACTCTCACATGTATTGCAACATTGTTTATAATAGCCAAGATATGGAATCAGCAGAGGTGTCCATTGGCAGGTGAATGGATAAAGAAAATGTGATATAGACCCATGATGAATTATCATTCAGTCCTAAAAAGGAAAGAAATCCTGTCATTTGTGTTCAAAAGGATAAAAATGGAGGACATTATGTTAAGTGAAATAAACCAAGAACAGAAAGATAAATACTGCATGTTTACACTCACATGTGGAAGCTAACAAAGTTGATTTCATAAGAAAAAAGAGTAGAATAGTGAGAGTTCTAGTAGAATTGCCAATGGCTAGGAAGGGTGGGGGGGGAGGAGGAGGAAAAAGGAATGTGAGTGACTAGGTTTATTTTCTATTATTTTCTGCCTGTGAACAAAAGGCTATTTGTTTTGTTTTTGGTTTTACATTTTATCTGGCAAAGAGTAACTCAGACTTGAAGGAGCACTCACCTGTAATGCCAGTACTGGGAAGACTGTGACAGGAGGATTGCAGGTTTGAGGACAGCCCTAGCAACATAGCAAAACTCTTAGCAACCTAGAAAGACTGTGTTTCACAAACAAACAAACAAATAAACAAACTAAAAAAAAAGCTTGGTATGTAACTTGGAGGTAGAATGCCCCTGGGTTCCATCCCTAGTACCAAAAAAACAAGCAAACAAGCAAAAACTCAAAAAGCATAAGAAGGAGGTGAATTGGGGAGGCTGTTTCTAAGAGGAAAGCACTGGAAAGATTTGCAAATGCATACATCCAGTTCTAGGCAAGCACAACTCTCTGCTTATATATGTTTTATATAAAAAGTAAAGCTTCTCAGCAACTTAGCAAGATGAGACCCTCAGCAACTTAGTGAGACCCTGTTTTGAAATAAAAAATAAAAAAGACTGGGGGTATGGCTTATAGGTAGAATGCCTCTGGGTTCAATCCTCAGTACTGAACAAAAACACTGACAACCAAAAAAACAAAAGAAAAAGAAATCTTACCTTTTTTTAAAAAAAAAAAAAAAAACTATTTCCATAAACAGAGTTATGCTCGTTGTCAGCAGTGACATTTCCTAGTATCAAGGCTGATTAAAGTTTGTGCTTTGACAAATATAATGTTGAGCTAGATTTTCTTTTCTTTCTTTTTTTTTTTGTGAATCTAGGGATTGAACCCAGGGGCATTCTACCTCCAAGCTACATTCCCAGTCCTATTTTTTATTCTTTATTTTGAAACAAGGTCTCACTAAGTTGCAGAGAGCCTCACTAAGTAGGTAAGGCTGGCCGCGAACCCAGATCCACCTGTCTCAGCCTCCCAAGTACTGGGATTACAAGTGTCAGCCACCATGCCCAGTTTGGAATTGTTTTTATGATGGTGAGTTACTATCCAAAGTGCCCAGCTAGGAATTTTCTTTTGGAAAGTAAAGTGTCACTGTGGCCATGAATGATTGAGTTGTAGCATTGCTTACCTTAGCAGCTGTGTTGTCATAGACCTTGTGAAGTATGTTTTCCTCTTTATTTTCCTTTATCAGCATGGAATTATTTTTCTTCTTTTAATATCTAACATAATCAGTTTTTTTTTATATTCATGCACTCAGAAATGCAGTCGAATTATGTGTTACTCTAAAATTACAAACTAGCAGCAACCCAACATAAGCAGATATGTGAAAGATTGCACATTCTGATTCAGTGGTCTCTTTAAAATAATATAGTATCAGAAATCAGCTGATTAATTTACTAGTAGACATGACTTCTGAAAAAGAATTTGTAAAGAACTGGGAAAACTGCATCCTCAGTGTTTCTCATTAGCATCTTCTTCTTCTTTGTTTGTTTTAACCTTTCAGTTTTTGGTCTTCATTTAATAAGAGTATCCTTGCTTGTTTTGGATTGGCTGTCCAGTTTGGGCTAGGTTTAATTTTCATCTCAAAGCCTTCTCTGGCTGTTTGATCCAACTCACTTCTTTGTTTTTCCCCTTTTCAAAAATTCTGTTGCTTTCTCTTAAATGCAATTTAAATTGTCTTGTAGATCACACACATGGGCTTTTTGTCATCACCTTTTATCTTCGTACTCTATGGGTAGATGAGATAGATAATATTATTCTTATTTTATAGATGCAGAAATAAGAACAGGCAAATTACTTGATTTCCCTCAAATAAAATTCTAACACAGTTTCATTTTAAATCCTGCTTTCCCAGTACCATAGTGCCTCAGGTTTTAAGCTTAACTGCTGCTCCTGCCATATGCTGCGCCCATGGTGGGTATTGTGAGTTGATAGGTTTCTCTGTTCAGACCCCCAATCATTGATCTTTTTAAAAGCCATGCTTAAAACAAAAAACAACCCCCCCCAAAACTTACATTATTAACTAATTAATTGTGGAATCTTTTATCATAATTAATATTGAAGCCTGAATTCTTCAAAGGGGCAATAGGTTGTTTGATCAAGGAGATTTGAAGTTTGGACTTACTTACTGAATTAAAAAAAACTTCATCAGATAAATGTCCTTGTATACTGTATGCCAGGTATTAATGTTAGTCCTGATATGGACAAATGTTGGCTGTGTTATTTTGTTAGTAATATTTGGTCTCTTCTTATTTATACAGGAGAAATTAAACAGATTCTAGAAAATGAACTTCAGATACCTATGTCTAAAATGCTGTTAAAAGGCTGGAAGACCGGAGATGTGGAAGACAGTGTGAGTTTCTTAATTGCCTAGAAATCCAAGAAAATTAAGTTATGCAATTAACTAGATGATATATAAAAACCTGTTTTAATCAACATTACATATGTCCGAAGTAGATTTGGTAACAAGGATTTAGTTTAAGTTCTCTACAAATGCTATGTTGCAAGCTAAAGCCTTTTTGTGCTAAACCAGTAACAGTTTGAAACAAATTAGGCATGTAAATAAAAACCTCATCTTGCAGGTTTTCCCTGAGTAGTTTTCAGAGTTTGGTGCTCTTTTTAGAGAGTGTTCACCTTTTGCTCAAACCTTGTAGGGTGTTAGTGAGTGCCCTGGAGTAATAATTTACTGAATAATTACTGACTTGCCTGAAGTAAGTCACATATAGTATGTACATTTATGCCAAGTACTGATTATGGAACAAAAATAAGAAGAAGAAACTTTTAAAACTTGGAAAATGTAAATGGTAAGAATATTTCTTTGTTTACTTGGATAGTGGCAGGTACATGGAATGAAGTCTACTTTAAGAATTTGTAGAAAACATTTCAATTTTCAGGTAGTAGTTGGTATTCTTGGGGACCCAGTAGCAGTCGCAGGTATAAAATATGTCATACGTTTTTTCTTTTTTTAGGAGTGAAGAAAGAGGGAAAGAAATGAGTTAATTCCAAAGTTATAGATGTTGGAGGTAGAAATAATTACTGAATCTTTTCACACTGTTACTGAGTCAGTTTCTACAGCCAGGCATAAATAGAATGTTCAACTTTTGGTTCAGTTCCTCGTGGATGGGTTCTGGTAGTCATTGGGCATATAAGCTGTACTGATATGTGAGTTTGTTTGATACACTGACATGTTTTGAGTATTTCAATTTTATTTATTTATTTATTTGTTTTTTGATACTGGGGATTGAACTTAGGGGTGTTCTATCTCCAAGCTACATCCCCAGCCCTGTTTTATTTTTTAATTGGAAACAGGGTCTCACTAAATTGCTGAGGCTGGTCTCAAACTTGTGATCTCTTTTCTCAGCCTCCCAAGTACTGGTATTACAAGTATGTGCCACTGCACCTGGCTTGTTTTGAGTATTTCAATAAGATATTTACAGAAATTTCAGGTATTTATGAGTTTAGATCGATATTAGTGATGTTTTATACTAGGGGTCAGCAAAACTTTTCTGTAGCCAAGTAATAAATATTTTAAGTTTTGTGGTCTCTGTTGTAGCTACTCAATTCTGATGTTAAAGAACAAAAGCAGCCACACATAATATTTAAAAGGGCAACATAGCCAGGTGTGGGGGTGCCATGGCTATAATCTCAGTATGTGGGAGGCTAAGACAGGAGGATCACAGGTTTAAGCACAGCCTCAGCAACAAAGAAGACTCTTAGCAACCTAGTGAGACTTTGTTTTATTTCTATTTTTTTCCAGATTTATTTATTTATTTATTTTTGGTACTGGAGATTGAACCCAGGGCCATTCTATCTCCGAGCTACACCCCTAGCCCTATCTTTATTTCTTATTTTGAAACAGAGTCTCACTAAGTTGCGGAGGGCCTCACTAAGTAGCTGAGGCTGACCACAAACCTGCAATCCTCCTGTCTTAGCCTCCCATGTACTGGAATTACAAGTGTGCGCCAACACACCTGGCCTTACTTTTTTCCAGATTTAGTACAATGTTTTATAATAGAAAGCCAATGAAAATATTCCATGCTAACAGAGATATGATACACAATCTTGGGGGGAGAGCTGAGTGGGAGAATAGGGCAGGGATGACGGGCTTATTAGACTAGGAGCCTTTCAATAGACTGCTGAATGGACTGGATCTGCTGCTTCAGCTAAGAGCCTTTGATGGTGACAGAACAGGTGATGACAGGCTTGGAGACCCCACAGACGTGTCCCAGGACCTGGTTAGAGCACACAAACACATAGGGCACGTTCTTTTCTTCAAATAGCAGCACGTTTTCTTCACATAACAGTGGGAGGTGCAGGATGATCTCCAGGGGTTCAGCACCTGCAGCCATCACAGTGAACTCCGAGATGTCTCTGTTGAGGGTCTTGGTGGACTCATTGGCTCCTTTCCGAAGCTGCTTGTAGTTACATGACTACTGAATAAGGTCCAATAGTTTTCTTGGTGAGGTGGGCATCTGCAAGAGGATAGACCGTTGGGTATACATCAGCCTCAGTCATGGCTGTGGTCCAATCAGATTACCACCCCTCAAGAACAGTTGATGTCAGAAAAGAAGCTGGAGACCTTGTTTTAAAACAAAAAATAAAAAGGGCTGGGGTATAGGTCAGAGGTAAAAAGCCTCTGGATTCAATCTCTAGTTAACTGGCCTCCCCCCCCCCCCCACACACATACATAAAGGAGCAAGCATAACTGTGTTCCAGTGTAACCCTATTTATGGATACAGACACTTAACTTCTAATTTCATGTCATAAAATATTTTTCTTCTGATTTTTTTCCCCCCTTAACTATTTAACAATGTAAAAGCCATTCTAACTCATGGACCATATCAGAACAGGCCACAGACTGGATTTGTCCTGTGGTCAGTAGTTGACCCCTTAAACTCTAGAACTGTGTAGTCATTCTTTTTTTTTCTTTTGATGCTGGGGATCAAACTTAGGGCCTCAAGTATGCTAGGCAAGCACTCTACTACTGAGCTCCCTAGCCTCTGGCTGTTCCAATTGATACTTGGATTTAAAAAAGAGAGAAATACTAACAACTTTGACAGAAATAAAACATCATAGTGATATAGCTTACATAGTTGTATTTATTCATTCTTTTTTCTTATGCTTTTATTGGTGCATTGTAATTATAATTGTTGGGGTATATGGGGGCAAAGAAAACACAGCCTGACAGCAGGGAACAGGCTTTATTTAGGAATAAAATCTGGATGGAGGCATCTGATCAGGGAAAGAGTCCACGAGGGTCAGAAAGCCCGCCTCCTTACAGGCTAGGAGTTTTTTATGGGGCAAGGAAGTGTGTGTGGGGAGTGCTAGTGGCCAGGTCATCTCGGGGCAGGGCAATGGTCGGGGAGAGTTTCTCTTTCTTTGTTCCTTTGTTCTTGGTCCTCCTCTGGCATAACCTCATGGTAAGACCTCGTAGTGCCCACAATAATGAGTTTCAAAGTCACACAGATTTACACACACCCCACTTGGTGTATTTTCCTCTGTATCCCGCCCCGCTCCCCTTTTCTTCCTCCCCATGCGTGTTAGTGAGATTGGTAGTGATAATTTCATGTATGGACATAACCTTATTTGAACTGTTCCCTTCCTCAGTCCTCGTTTTTCTCCTGTCTCCCTTTCCCAATCCCCTTCCACTATTCTACTCATTTGAAGTCCCTTTGGTTTCCTATTTTAGTTCTAGTTTCCACACATGAGAGAAAACATGTAATCCTGACTTTTCTGAGACTGGCTGATCTCACTTAGCATAATATTCCCTAGTTCTGTCTATTTTCCTGCAAATGACATAATTTTGTTGTTATTTATGTATGAGTAAAACTCTATTGTGTATATACCACATTTTTGTTGTCCATCTGTTAAGGACATTGGTTTCATAATTTGGCTATTGTGAATCACTCATTCATTTATCGAGAAACCTCTGGGTATGAAATAATCTTGCATGGCATTTTTAGTAGTTTGTGGAGAGAAAGGCAATTTTTCCCTCCATCCCCAAGACAGAACCTTGCTAAGTTGCCCAGGCTGGCCTCAAACTTGGGATCCTCCTGCCTCCATCTCCCCAGTACCTAGAATTACAGGCACATGACACTGTGCCTGGCTAAGGCAATCATTTTGAAGATATTCGTTAAGCTGTGTATTCTAATATTGAAACGTAGCCTTTGGGCTGGTCATGGTCATGGACATCTGTAATCCCAGTGTTTGGGAGGCTGAGATAGGCAGATCATAGATTTGAGGCTAGCCTCAGCAACTTAGTGAGACCCTGTTTTAAGATATAAAGTAAAATAGAGCTGGAGATGTAACTCAGAGGTAGAGCACCCCTGGGTTTAGTCCCCAGTAACACACACACACACACACACACACACACACACACACACACACACACACACCAAAAAACAAAGCAACAATACCCCCCCCCCCAAAAAAAAGAGAAAGAAAACCCCAGCCTTTGTTATAAATAATACTTACAAGTTGGGCACAGTGGTTTCATTCTTGTAATCCTAGCTACTCCAGAGGTTGAAGCAGGAAGATTGCAAGTTCAAAGCCATCCCAGGCAACTTAGTAAGATTCTATCTCAAAATAAATAAAGTTGACTGCGGGTAGGACTCAGTGGTAGAGTGCCTCTGGGTTCATTACTCAGTACCATAAAATAAATAAATAAGTGAATGAATGAATGAATGAATGAATAAAAAATAATAAAGTTCCTCATGTTTTCTTGCTTAGATGTGGCACCCTTCTCTAGGAGCCCTTGGTTCTATCTGCAGTGTTTTGAAGGATTCCTAAACATCCACTTTCTAATACTTTCTAATACTTTCAGCCTTGCCAGTATTATTTGCTTTGATTCAACTAGGACTAATTTCATTACACCTTTTTCCTTGTTTATGCCAATCACTGCAAGGAGTCTCAGATTCCCAGGTCATTCCTCATTTAAATCTTTATAGCTTCTGCACATCCCATACCTGTCTCTGTCCGTTTTCCTCAGTGGTGCCTTGAACCTTTTTGCTATGCCCTGTGAAACTAATTCACCATTATCGGTTTTTTCTCTTTAAAATTCTTTCAGCTTTGAATTTCATGTCAAAGATTATATTATCTAGGGGCTGGGGTTATTGATATACCCTCAGTGGTATATCACTTGCCTAGTTTATGTGAGACTTTGGGTCCAATCCTCAGTACCCTCCCTCAAGAAAAAAAAAAAAAGATTATATCTTTGTAAATAATTTTTCCAACACTGTGGTTCCATGAATATCTCCTCTACAAAGATCTTTTCTCCACCCTACTTCAGATCCATAATTCCTCCTCCTCTTTTTTTTCCTCCTCCTCCTCTTCTTTTGTGGTACTGGGAATTGAACTCAGGGGCAGTCTACCTCCAAGCTATACCCCTAGCCCTATTTAATTTTTTTGCGGTACTGGGGGTTGAACTCAGGTACATTCTACCTCCGAGCTATACCCCCAGCCCTATTTTTTATTCTTTATTTGGAAACCGGGTCTCACTAAGTTGCGGAGTGCCTCACTAAGTAGCAGAGGCCGGATCATCTGGTCTCAGCCTCCCGAATGCTGGGATTACAAGCGTGCCTAGCCCTATTTTATTTTTGCTTTGAAACAGAGTCTCACTAACTTGTGGAGGGCCTTGCTAAATTGCTGAGGCTATCCTTGGACCTGTAATCTTCCTGTCTCAGCCTCCCAAGTACAGGGATTACAGGCATGCACCACCATGTTGGCAGACCTGTAGTCTTTATCTATTAATAATGACAACTCTTATCTTAATTTCAGGTTTCTTATATTTTGCTGACCATCATCTTTCTTTCTCTTTTTTTGTGGTACTGGGGATTAAACCTAGGTACATTTTACCTCTGAGCTACACCCCCAGCCCTATTTTATTTTTTATTTTAAAACAGAGCCTCACTAAGTTGCTGAGGCTGGCCACGAACCTCTGATCCTCCTGTTTCAGCCTCCCAAGTACTGGGATTACAAGTGTGTGCCACCACGCCTGGCCATCTCTCATCTTTTTAGCTTATCTCTTTTAGTACCCTAACTCCAACACTCTTTAACCCACTTACATCTTCAGTCCTTTGTTTCTACCATCCATCTTTTCATTGTCATTACTCTTTGATGTCCTCCCTTTCTTTTAATCTCTTCATGGTTAAATTCCATGATCAGTCATTATAATCACTTGTTGTATATAGTCTGAACTCTTACTTCATGGTCCTTGGTTGACAGAAATCCATTCTTTGTTTAAATCCACCTCTCTGCCTCTCCTGTGCCTTATGGTAGTAAACTGTGGCTGGAAACACACACAATCATGCTGATTGCTATATCTTTAAATTCATGACATGATCTTCAGAGGGCCCCTTAATGTTGCTAGGTAATTGTAGAATATCTGCTTAGTTTATCTACACTCTCCTACATGATTAAACTTATTCCTTAGACCTTCAAAACTCCTTCCCTCCATCCTTACTCTTAGCTGCTGACTTCATTCTTTCCTGTTTTGTTTCACTGACAAAGGCAGTCACATGAGAGTTTCTACATGCTCCCAACTCAGTCTCTGTTTACTTACCTGCATCTTACTCCCCCACTCTCCTGTCTCCACAGTTACTCTCATGGCCTGTTCAAGCTCCTATTTAAGATCAAACCTTTATTTTCAGCTTAGATTACATTCTGTATTCCCTCGACCTATTGAGGAACTTCACGCTAATCCTTCCCTGTCTGTCCTTTGCATTAGTATTTATTCTAGTAGATGATTACCATTAACATTCAAATATGATGCTATTTTTTCCATGGAGGGGGTGGCTCTTGCTTCCAACACCACTTCCAGCAATGACTCCATTTCTGTAGTCCCTTTGATAATAAAACTTCCCCTGAAGAGTTATATTTGTCATTTCCAGTTCCTCTTCCCATTTTTCTTGAGCCAAATCAAAGCAACAACTTGCTACTGTTCGTGTCAAAATCACCAACAACTGCATTACTAAGTTCAGTGGTGATCTCATCCAGTTTCATTTTTTTTTTTTTTTTCGCTATTAGAGATTGAACCCAGGAGCATTCTACTTCTGAGCTACACCCTGTGCCCTATTTTTTATTCTTTATTTTGAAGCAGGGTCTCACTAAGTTGCAGGGGGCCTCACTAAGTAGCTGAGGCTGGCCGTGAACCTGAGATCCTCCTGTCTCAGCCTCCCAAGTACTGGGATTATAAGTGTGGACCACCATACTTGGCGAGTTTCATGTTTTTTAAGTGTCAACTACATGTACTCTCAATTTTATATCTCTGATTTATACCTTTATCCAGACATGCTGTCTGGATTCCAGATTCTTGTATCCAGCTATTGTTTTGTCTACTTGAATGTCTAATAGACGTTTCACATTTGGTGCATACAACATGCAAGTCTTCATCTCCACTCTTCCCCATACCAGTTGAGGGCAGTTTTATCCTTCCAGGTGTTTAGTCTGAAGTTTTAGGGTCGCTATTGGTAGCTTTCTCTCATAGCCTTACGTAGTTTGTCAGGAAGTGCTTCTGACACTATCTTCAAAATATATCCAGAATCCAACTGTTTTGCACCACTTCTACCAACGGTCACATTGGCTTAAGCCACCATCAGCCTTACCTGAGCTTATTTCATTGACTTGCTCTGTTTTGCCTCCTACCCCCTTTGCCATCCATTCTCAGCACAGCGGTCATTGAGATCCTTTTTAAACATGAATCTAATTGTGTTATTCCAATAGCTTTCTTCTCATCCCAAGTGAAAGTCAAGACCTACACTGAGCATTAATGGCGCAACACATTTTCTGTTCCCATCGTTGCTGTTGCCTCCATGACCCATTTCCTATTCGGGCTTACTTGGCTCCAGTTGCACTGGACTCCTTATTCCTTATGCATTTCGTACTGGCTATTTTGTTTGCCTGAAATACTCTTTCTATATTCTACTGGTCTGTTTCCTTAACACCTTCAAGTCTTTGCACAAATTTAATATATTCCAAGGGAGACCTACCCTGATCACCCAGTTTAAAATTGCAAAGCTTCCTTACTTCATATTCTTCCTCCTGCTTGCCTACTTTATCCTTAGTTGAATAAATTACCACTCTCTAATATTTAGCTATATCAGTTATTTGCTCTATTTATTTCTACTAAAATGTAACCTCTGTAAGATCAGAGAGTTTACTTCAGACTCTTCTAGTCACTGCTGTGTCCTTTGTGGTTGGAGTAGTCCTGGCACAGAGTAGGTGGCTGAATAAATATCTGTTGAGTAAACATATGCACAGTTATAAAGATGTAAAATGTATTTCCTAATGTCTATTGCTGACCAGAAAAGTATTTCAGCAGGTGTTTGCCATCAGATTGAAAGTTTGAAATATATATATGAGTTTTGTGGCAAAGAAATTTAGTAAATTTGTGTATGGCCAGCAAGATGGTAGATCAGATGTAGCTCAAGAGTACTTTATTTACTCCAGAGAACTTTAACAAATCAGATCTCGAGAATAACAGTAACATGACCTAGGCAATGCTTACTAGAATCCTCATCCAAGTTAGGTAACCTCTCAGGCTGTAGCTCCTCATCTCTAAAGTAAAAGCTTGAGGTATTTTCTATGACCTTTTCTAAGGCTAATGATTTCTGAAAACCTGTATTGCTAATTTTTGTTATAATGCTTGAAGTGCATATTAGTTGCAAGGGTATACTTCTAGAGTGAGAAAATATATAATGTTTCATTGTGTGCTTGTCTGTTTGTATCTTCATCAGCTAAAGAATTTATATTATTTTAATATTCAAATTTGTATTAATGTGTAATATATACAAGGGGAACAAGGTTTATTTATTTTATTTTTGCGGTACGGGGGATTCAACTCAGGGGCATTCTACCTTCGAGCTATACCCCCAGCCCTATTTTTTTTAAATTCTTTATTTTGAAACCAGGTCTCACTAAGTTGCGGAGTGCCTCACTAAGTAGCTGAGACTGGCTGTGAACCCGGATCCTCCAGTCTCAGCCTCCCAAATGCTGGGATTACAAGCGTGCACCACCACGCCCGGCTGGAACAAGGTTTATTTGGATTCAGTATTTCTTTTGCATTACTCTATTTAGGAAATTATCAAAAAATAAAAAGTCAAACTAGAAAATTGACAAATTTTCAAGAAGAATAGAGAAAAGTTAAGCTGGGCATGGTGGCATATACTGTAATCCCAGTACTTGGGAGGCTGAGACAGGAGGATCATGGGTTCGAGGATAGTCTCAGCAAGTAGTGAGACTCTCATCAACCTAGTGAGACTCTGTTTCCAAATAAAAATAAAATAGGACTAGGGGTATAGCTCAGAGGTAAAATGCCCCTGGGTTCAATCCCTAGTACCATGCACACACAAAAATAACTAAAAAAGTTAATAAGATGTAGTCAAAATTAAATTTTTCTTTTTCTTTTTTCTTTTTCAGACGGTCTTAAAATCACTACATTTGCCAAAAAACAACAGTCTTTATGTCCTTACACCAGACTTGCCACCTCCTTCGTCGTCTGGTCATGCTGGGTAAGGTATTTGCTTTTCCTGGAATCTGAAATGAAAAGTTTGATTGTGAAAATGTTTTAAGCTGTATATAAGGATCAAAACTAAATCAAATAAAAATCTTATGGAAGCTTTAATTTACCAGCAACTATTAAGTATGTCAGTTGTCATATGATTTGGTCTGGATCATGTATTAGTTTTTAGTAGTGGAACCTTCTTATCCAAAGAAAATCTTTAACAAAACTCTGGTATATTAAAAAGTCAAAGTGTCTCTTCTGTGACTGAAGGAAGAGTTTGGAGTTAAAGGGAAGAGTAAGTGGAACTCTGCTCTCATTGCTAGTGGACACTTCACTGGGCTCTGCAGAACAAAGCTTGAAAAACTTACATACAAATTTCATTAATATTTTCTCCCTTTTTGAAATAGAGGGACTCTTTGTGGTTGTTGTTGTTCTTAGAGGAACTTAATACATTTATAGAATGGTAATATGATCTTAATCCTTAAGTACATACTAAATTTATTATTGCTAGATGAAGCAAATGATCTACAGAAACAAATTATACTAGTGATAGAATAATAGTTTTTGTGAATCTTTTTATATATTATCATCCCAGAACTGTGTTTAGATTTTCAATTGATTTTAGATTTTAGATTTTCAATTTTTATACACATTTTCCATTTTTCAATATAATTTAGTATGGGTGTTTTATTTTGTTTTGTTTTGTGTTACTAGAGAGACCAGTGTCCTAAGCCTTGAATATTTTCAAGCTCTTCCCCAACCACCTACCAGATATCTTCATTTTTAGGTAAATAGTAGAAACACTCTTAAATTTGGCTTTACTAAAGTAGAAATCACTGAATGGTAAGCTTAATCTAAGCTAATTATATTTAGTAGTCTCTTAATAGTTTTGGGTTAAGAATATAAAGATTTCTTGTATTGCTCTTTATCCTCTTTATTTAGGTCACACATTAGTGAGAAGTAGAATTTATGTGCTATTACAAAAGTAGTAGCTGCTATTTGGAACAGGACATGGTAGTGCACACTTGTAATCCCAGAACTTGGGAGGCTGAGACAGGAAGAATAATAGGTTTACAGCCAGCCTTAGCAACTTTGTGAGGCCCTTCGCAACTTAGCGAGACCCTGTTTCACAATAAATAATAAAAAATAGGGCTGGGAGGGTAGCTCAGAGACAGAATGCCCCTGGGCAATACACACACACACACACACACACACACACACACACACACACACACACAGAGTACAAACTACAAAATTATAGTCCTTGTGTTTGTAGTAATGTTGATATAAACCTGTCAGATTAAGTTAGAGAGTCATGGTTATAGTTCTGTAACTAGTCACGTAGATATTCTATTGTAGGTTAGTTAGCAAAGTGTAATAGTATGTAATCCACATAATTAGAAGCAGACAGGAGACATCATTGTTTATAATCTGGTGCTTTCCAGTGGCATGATTAAATGGATTCCTGAGCTAATGGAAATGTTCTTCATTGCCATGCGGCTGACCGACCTCTGCATCAGGGGCCTACAGTACTGCTGGAATGGTAGCATCTATTAGAGAATGAAAACTAAAGCACTTAAAGATTTTCTTAGTTGTCTTTGTGTATTTCTACCAAGTTATAATTATGCTATTTCTTGTGTTGGAACAATACGGAACAGAGCAATTCAAAGACAAACAAAAGATTAAATGTGAAGAGGGGCATGTAAAGATTCCTACTACTGTGAAAATCATGTTAATACACATTTTATTAAAACTTAACTGAAAAGTCAGGATTTATTCTTTTTTTTAATTTTTAATTTTTTTGCAGAACTGGGGATTGAACTCAGGGGCATTTACATCTGAGCTACACCTCCAGCCCTATTTTTTTATTCTTTATTTTGAAACAGGGTCTCACTAAATTGCAGATCACCTCACTAAGTAGCTGAGGCTGGCTGTGAATCTGTGATCCTCCTGTCTCAGCCTTCCATGTACTGGGATTACAAGCATGTACCACCATGCCTGACTAGGATTTATTTATCTTTTTACAGTATATTTATCCACCATTTCTTTTTATAATAATAGATAATATTTTTATTATATATGTCTTCAATACTGATTTCATGGAAAAATTTCTTTTCTTTTTTTTGAGGTACTGGGGATTGAACTCAGGGGCATTCTACCTCCGAGCTATACCCTCAGCCCTATTTTTTATTCTTTATTTTGAAACCGAGTCTCACTAAGTTGTGGAGTGCCTCACTAGGTAGCTGAGGCTGGCCGTGAACCCGGATCCTCCAGTCTCAGTCTCCCAAATGCTGGGATTACAAGCGTGCGCCACCATGCCCGGCAAAATTTATTTTCTTATGTTTTGCTGTACTTGGGATCAGCCACCTGCCTTGCAAATGATAGGCAAGCACTCTACTACTGAGCTATGTCCCCTGCCATCATGGAAACAATTTCAAAACACAAAATCCATGCAGGAGCTGTGCATGGTGGTACATACCTGCAATCCTAGATTTTTGGGAGGCTAAGATAGGAGGATAGAAGGATCGAGGACAGCCTTGGCGTTCTGGCAAGGTCCTCAACAACTTAATGAGACCCTGTTTCAAAATAAAATATAAAATACGGCCTGGTTATAGATCAGAGGTAGAATGCCCCTGAATTCTATTCATAGTTCTGGGGGAGCAGGGGAAATCCATGCAGCGCTTTAAAAGCTAGCGGTAATGATTATTTGAAACTTGTGGTTATGATTTTCATTGTGTCTTATCAAATAAAAATAATTTTAACATCTTAACTAAATAGTAGAATATAAAAAGACATTTTCCTGAAGAGTTATATAACATTTTATATATATATATATATATATATATATATATATATATATATATATATATAAAGTATACAAGCTGGACTTGGTGGTACATGCTGCTTGTAATCCAAGTTCTTGGGAGACTGAGACAGGAGGATTGCGGCTAGCCTGAGCTACTTAGCAGGTCCTCTGCAACTTAATGAGACGGTTTCAAAATAAAAATAAAGTAGGGCTGGGGGTGCACCTTAGAGGTAGAATGCCCCTGGATTTAATCTCCAGTACCACACACACACACACACACACACACACACACACACACACACACACACAGAAAAGTATACAGATAAAGTTGTTCTATATTAGACTTCCATCCCTTTCTTCATTTCAGAAATAAGATTTTTTTAAAAGAAAAAACAATGCATTTTTATTTATGTGTTTTGTTTGATATTTAATTGGTTTTATTTTTTCTCTGAAATGAGTTCAGTGGATGTTGGAAGATGGAGGGGAATTGGAGAATAAACTATTAATTGCAGTACAGAACTATGATAAGTTCCTGCTCCTAGACTCCATCATTTCGACTCTAGTGCAGTGCTAGCAAACATTAGGTTCTTTCCTTATAAAGTATTAATCTTCTCTAAAGAAACTAGACATTAGTATTATAGTGTCACTCTGCAACAAAATTTATTATAACCAAATCAGGAAAGTAACGTGATCATTCTTTCAAGAAAAGACATCAAAGTATAATGAGAAAAATCCTGTATTCCAATCACAGCTTGGCTAGAGCTTTAGATTTTTAATTTATAAAATGGGAAGCATTATTTCTATTTGCCAGAGTAGTTCTAAAACTCCATTAAGCAATAGTGCTACATTATATGTGAAAGCACAAGTTATAAAACACTCTATTAAAGTGATTTGCTTATGGTAGTAAATACTGACAGTAATTCTTTTCATCTAAATTTCACTGGAGTCTTATAACAACTCTGCAAGGCCTATTTTGGTGTCTATTTTATAGATAAGGATACTTGAGGTGTTTAGAATAGTTGAGAAAGTTGAGCTGTTCCCCAAAGGCAAATTCTTTTTTGGAGGTTATTCTCTAGAATGGGATGTTTTTAAAAATCCTGTAATTTATCATCACATATTCTTTAAAAAAAAAATTCTAGCTGGGCGTGGTGGCACACGCTTGTAATCCCAGCATTCGGGAGGCCGAGACCGGAGGATCCGGGTTCGCGGCCAGCCTCAGCTACCTAGTGAGGCACTCCACAACTTAGTGAGACTCGGTTTCAAAATAAAGAATAAAAAATAGGGCTGGGGGTGTAGCTCGGAGGTAGAATGCCCCTGAGTTCAATCCCCAGTCCCCCCCCCCCAAAAAAAATTCTATAATGTATCATTACATACTCTTTGAAGGATATTTGTGTATATTATTTCACTTACTGAAATTCTCAAGAATATTCATGAAGTTTCAGTGTGTCAATTTATTCTTAATTGTAGTACTTTATAAATCATTGAATAAAACATATATATAAAGTAACATTCTTAAGAATTATAGATAGGGAAAACAATACTTCCAACTATGTCCTATTGAAAAAACAATTCTCAATTTGATTTTACTGCCACTAGGGGGTGCCTGGTAATTGAGTCTTCGTATTTACAATTTCTTTTTTTTTTTTTTTAAGGTACAATAGCATCAAAATTATCATACGAGTGCCTATAATAGAGTTCAGAATAATTTTAAAGTTCATTATGCTTTTCAGAAAACAGAATTTCAAGCTTTCTGAGAATTTAAAAACAAACTTTTTAACTACAGTCTATATAACAGTTGAAAAGCATTTTAAACTCTTTGGAGGAAAAATAATCATCAGGCATGGTGGGTATGTGACTGTAATCTCAGCTGCTCAGGAGGCTGAGGTGGGATGATTGCAAGTTCATGTCCAGCCTGACAACTTTATAAGATCCCATCTCAAAAAAGAAAGAAAATCAGTAATTAATTGAAAAAGTGAGGTCCCTGTGGAACAACTTCAAATTAAATTAGAATTCATAGTAAAATTCAAAAGAGGAAATTTTTCAGTGCCTGAAACATAGTAGATACTTAGAAATTCATTTATTTTTGGAATGAATACTGTAAAGCAAATATCTAAGGATATTTGCCTCTTAAAAGAGATCAAAGCTATTCTGATGCTGGGATATCAGATATCATGCAGAACAGGGACTTGATATTTGGTAAACAAAAGACAGGTGTCTCATAAATGTAAGGAAGTAGACAATCTCTACTCATTGGCATAAAGTTAGTCTCTTTCCCATGTTCCCTCTGGTTTTCCCCACCATGGTAGAGGCTAGTGAAAGGACATCTGGCTTTATAGTCAGACAGACTGTTCAGTCCTCCACTAAGTTTTGTAGCCTCAGGCAATGGACTTCTTCTCTGCATCTTAGTTTTCCTAGTACTGTTTCATGTGTGACTATCTTCTCACCAACCAGATCCTGAACATTAAAGAACAAGAGCATTCTTATTGAGCAACTCAATAAGAATATCCCCCAGCTTGTGTTATAAGAGGCCCTTAATAAACATTTGTTGTGATGAATATGAAAAGTTTCACTACTAATTAAGCAATGTGAAGTTTTTGTCCATCATTCATATTCTCATCGTTGGCTGTTTTGCTATTCTCCAACTCATCAAGTGTTTTGGGATAAATGGAGAGTCTCATGTTAAACATGTTGGTGTCATTTATTTACTCATTGAGCAGATCTGTAGTGAGTAAATCCTATGATGTGTTAAGTCTTTGTTTTGGGTGCTACAGATACAACAAGGAACAAGACAGATAAGTTCTCTGCTTTCTTGGAATATACACTCTAATATGTGTAGAGGTGATGGGATGGTGTTTATAAACAAGATAGAGTAGAAAAAATCGCATGAAATGTGCTTTGCATGAAACAAAATTAAGGTGACATGATAAAGAATAGTTGGGTAACTAGTATAGTTCTGAAGGTCAGCAAAGGCCTCTCTGAAGATGTACCATTTAAACAGAGACATGTATGATGGAGGAGATGTTTAAGTGAAGGGCAGAGTGAAGTATATTCTAGGCAGAAGCTAGTGTTAGCACCAAAGCCTAAGTCTATGGAGAAGGGTTGACATTTCTGGGCTTGGAATTGCCATGGTCACCTTGCTAGAAAAGGACTGAATGAATATCTTTGTAATGAAAGATAGTCTTTGCAGCTTGCTTTGGTCATAGTTTAATAAGTGCTGAAAATATCTAGCCCCATTTTAATAGAGCTTCATTTTATGGCAAGAGGACAGAAAATATGGTGTCTCTTTTACAAATAGTCATTGAATCTTACGGTTGGACTTTTACCTTTTTGTACTTGTCTTATAGTCCTAGTTAACATTTTAAGACTTCATACGAGGGTCTCATTGAACTCTGATTTTACAGGCAAGCAAATGCCCTCTTGTGTGGCCTCTGGGTTGTGAACAAGATTTTACTGTGGTTCTAGATTAGTTGCTATTTATTCAAGGCAGAGTGAATTCAGGGTGCTGATGGGGACTTCTGTGCTATTTGAATAAATATATAGCTTCTCCCTGCT